>VZRZ01008460.1:1830789-2036325 GCA_013398175.1 Climacteris rufus | reverse complement strand
GGCGCCGTGGGGAAGGAGCCAGCCCTGCTCCGGCTCCTTTCCCGTGCTGGGGGCGAGAGGCAGCGGCGGTGCCCGGGCTGCGCCGGCGGGCGGCTGCGAGCGACGCCGGGCTGCCCGCACCCCTCCGGGCGGCGGGGATCGGGTCCGCGCTCTGCGGAACCGTGCCCTGGAGCGGCGCATCCCGTGGAACACATAATGTGAGGGAGTCACGGCGTGAATCTGTAGCGACGCGCCCGAAAGCCGGGGCTGAGCGAGCGGTGAGGCTCAGGGCAGCGAGTGAAGCGGGGCTGTTCCCTGCCGTCCCTCGGAGCATCCTTTCTCTCGGCCGCGCTATCGCTCCACCAGACCGTGAAACTGCACGTTTGCCACGCCGCACGCCGCCGCGTCCCCGCACATAACTACAGTGGCGATATTTCGGTAGTCTGCAGATGATTTAGGAGCCACGGTTTCCCAAGTTAGACTTTTAAATCTCTGTGTGGGCATCCGTGTAGAAGTGGCCTGGTTTTCAAGGTGCACCTGCAGCTCCCAGCGACTCTCGCTGCTCATGGGGCACCTGGATGTGAGTGTGGCTTTAAAAGCCTAACTTTGGACTTGGAATATGTATTTCGTGTAGGTGCTGTGTCAGAGTTGTGTGCTCAGGTTCAGCCTGCTCCCGTTCCTTCTTTCCTGCAATGTGCAGCATGCAAATATAACTTACTGCCATTGTTTCTTTTGAAAATAAATTCTGAAATACATTTTCCCTTTTTTCCTTTTTTTTTTATTTTTTCCTGCCCTAGGTGGACTTTTCATGAGGAACACTGTTCAGGAGCACAGTGCTTTTCGATTTGCTGTGCAGTTATACAACACAAACCAAAATACCACAGAAAAGCCCTTCCATTTGAACTATCACGTAGATCACTTGGACTCTTCCAACAGTTTTTCAGTGACAAATGCTTGTAAGTAAATACCTGGTTTTAAAAAGAAAAAATTGTAATGTATCCTTGCATTCAGTTTCTCCCTGGTAGCCTAGAGTTCTTGGTCATACAGTATAGTGCAACAAATGTGTGTAGTGACTGGAGGTTTAGTAGATTTGCAGCATTATATGGAATACCTTAGGAAAAGTTCTCTCACCACTTCTTTTCATCCCTTTAGTTTTGTTTTTCAGAAAAACAACCATGTTGTTGATGTAGCAGTGCTGTGTCGCTGTGATCAGTGAATTGCCTCTGAAGTAGGATCCGTTTTCTGTTGAGGCTACAACCTGACCGTGTAAAAAGGCATAATTTGCAAATAATACTATGTAGGAAAAAAGCAGAAACAACTGTTTATAAGTGACCTTGAGGGGACACAGCTAGAGGGGCTTACTTGCCTCATCTGCCTTGAAATACTGAGTTGTTTTCTTACAGTGAGAGCTGTGAAAAGCTGAGGAGACTGTAAACTGACAAATAGCGTTAGAGCTGAGGGGAGAGAAAATGGAATCAGAACGCTTGGCATTAGGAGAAATAGCTTTGCACAAGCAGTGCCTGTGTATAATTTGAGCTTTTATTAACAGAAGATGCAAAATAGAACTTTGAGTATTGCTAATGTGGTGATAAAATGCGAAATCTCTTTCAGAAAGAGTGGTGCGTGTTCTGCATTTTAAAAAGCATTCCTTTACCAATAGTAGTTCCTGGATATTTGCTTTACTGATGCATCCAAATTCAGTTCTATACAAGTTTTACTGTAAACATTTGGAAATGAAAGGAGTCCTCTTTCAAGGTAGCTGATGCACTTTGCAATGTGCAGATGTATGTCTGTACATGATCTAAAGGACCTCTGAATGCAATGTACTAACTTTGCATTATGAACAGGTTTCCTCTCAGAGTTCAGAGGTTTCTACTCACAGTATGAAATGTTCAAAGAGGAAGCATTGTGCTAAAATAATGAAGTACTGGTGTACAAAAAACTAGTATTGTTTGAATTCCATGTTTTGAATGTCTTATTTCTTTATTTCTTTGTTTGCAGGAGATAGGATAGTTCTTACATTCCTGTCCCACTGTATATTCTAAGAAAGTTGATGGTTAAAAATATACGATAAGGAAATATTTGGTCAAATTTTGGATTGGTATTCTAACATATCCCCCATGTGACTGCTTCTTGCTAGTGCAGTGCTACGCTCTCCAAAAGGCTTTGAATTAGGACCTTTAAAACTTTTGCAAGGGGGTTAATTATGTAATATACAGTAAAAATATTTGGTAAAGTGGGAAAAAAAAGGTAAATAAAGGCGTCTCTCTCCTTTGCATCTTATTTTACTAATCCTATCTGGCCTCAACAGTTCTTACAACAAACATCAGACTATTAATCCTTAATCAGTGTAATCCCTTCAAGAGGCTGTATCTCAAACACAGTTTCCTAAATATCAATTATATGGATTTAAACTAAATACATTGAACTGCTTGGGTGATTAATTATTAATTGTTTTTTAAAAGTTGTACCGCTGTTGTAGCACAGTGCCTCTCTACAGATCCCCCCAAGACAAGTGAATGACACACTTGGTTAGGGGCAGTCAGTATATTTAGTCAATGTGCTACTCATCTTCTTACATCTAATGATTTTTGTCATCGCTTATTAAAAGCTGTGGCAATTTTAGTAAAGTGAGACCGATTTCTGTAATATAGAGCTGTATGTTCCAACACCCATATTGCAGTGTAGTAAAATTGGGAAAACTTAAATCTCTGGAGAAACTGTAGACCAAAGAATACGAACCTACAGTAACCTACTTAAAAGTAGAAGATGTGAAAAAAGAAACAGAAGAAAGAAAATGAAAAGGTGACCTTGTCCATACTATGTCAACCATCTGATAACACTGTTGATAGGAAAAGAACAGAGTCCAAGTCACAAGTCAGGTTTCAGCAGCTCAAAATATAAAAACCCCATCAGAAGAGTTGTTCTTTTGAATCTGGAACCAATTAACTTTGGAAGTCAAAATGTGCATGTGTATCAATGCATTAGGATGAACTAACAGCTGCCCACCCTACCTGGCCAACATTCCAGCCTTTAGCCACATCCTCGCTTCCTAGTGGAGTGGCAGATAATTTCAGTGTGCTGCCATATCCATGAAGGAATTCTTTCCACAACATTTTTACCTCACTTGTAGATAAGCATATATTGTCTCCAGTGCTGTCACACAGCCGTTTGATCAATATTTCCAATTGGCAGGGTTCCATAGGAGAGAAACCTGCAGTGACTCTGCCTGCCTTCACTGGGGAAGGAGGCTGAGGCTGACTTTGTGGTGGGATAGGAAGTGATGGGGAAACTGGAGAAAGGACCATGTGTATCTTCAGCCTAGTGCCTGTACTAGTCAGTATCCATAAAATAATACTTTTCATTCTCCTTCGGTTTGACTTATGTGATAGTGACTGTGGTAAGTGTTCATGTGTGCAGGAATTGAAGGGGGCTCTGCTCAGAAAGACTTCTGTTCTTACTGTACAGCTGCACATCCTGCTTGATGCAATCTGGTGCATTCCAGAGGAGAAAAAAACCTCTTCTGAAGTATTCTCATGGGCCTGAGAAAAATTGCCCACCTCTGGTACAGCTGATTTGGCAATATCCCAACATGGGAACAAACTTGTTTAGAAGCAAAAGAAAATTCCTGCCCTAAGCCCCTCCTTCTCATTCCTTTTTCAGTTAAATGATGCATAATCTGATTTATGTACGTGTATTCCCTGCTTCACTGCTAGCACCAAGCCTCTTTCTGTATATTTAATTTACACATGTTCATACAGTATTTATCCACTCTTTATTTATCTGCCCACTTATTTATTTAGCTGTATGATATCTTAACAGAGAACAAATGCAAACACATATGAAAATTCCAGTGTATTTAAAGGTGAATTGAAGTTTATCTGTTGGCTCTAGGGAAATTATTACATCTCTTAAAATATGCAGCTTTTTGCTATCAGAAGAAACAGAAAGGCAGTTAGCATGACCTATGAATGTATAAAATCAAAATCATGTTATATTTTCTTAAAAAATGCTTGTGTAGGAGTGTGCTAGCTTTTTCAGAATAATAGGAATATAACAAATATATAAATTTGTCACTGAAGTAATATCTTCCATGCATTTGTTATAACCTTTGATGAAGGATGTTATGTTAATGTTGAATTGTGTGTACAGTTCTGTAGATCATATTCCCTAGAAATAACCCATGTGTGTCGTTCTGCTCTGCACTTGTAGTGCACTATACTAACACTGCTCCAGCCTCTGCAGTGTCAGCTCATTAGCACACAGATCTCATATTCCCTCTCTGCACTGTCATTGCAAAAAATTGCTGTTGTACACCTTTACAGCCAACAAATGTGTACTTGCCTTATGTACAATTTTCAAGAAATATTTAGAAAAGTAAACTCAACCTTATACATAGTCTCCATTGAATTTCTCAAAAGAAAGCATTAGTTTTCATTAAAATCTGTTGATCATGTAATGATAGTGGTGGGATGTGTGCGGATGGAAAGGGGCTGTGATTGCAGAATCTAATTAATCTACAGACAGATTCCATCTCTCAGCTAAACCTAACCCATCAGCTTCAAATTCTTATCCCGTTAATTTTTCTGATTTTTTTCTTACATATCTTCTGAACCCTGAAGGCTTTTTGTATTTTACCAGACGTTGGTGTGTAGTGGGTTTTTTTCATGACTGCTCATTTCTTCAAGAGATGAAAAAAAGAGGGAAGATGAAAAGACATGCTAACCTTAAGTTACTAAAATCCTGTAAGTGATTGTATGGGCACTTTCATGAAGAGGTCTGGTTTTAGACTCACTAAGAAAAATTTACTTTAGCATCCTTGCAGTCCTTATGTTTAATCTTAAAAATTCAACTTGGAAGATTTTAATGGAAAAAGTGCCTGCTCATTGTTGTGAGAGCATTGCAGAAAATGATACCTCAGGACTAGTATCAGACAGCATTTCCAGTGTGTGTCCCTCCCTCTCCCAAGGCACAGGTGTGGGGGTGTGTGTGCTCACATGCACCCTCACTCGCGCACGTGCGCGCATGCACACACGCGCTTTTCTTTAGGTGCTGCTCAGCGCTTCTTTTTGCCAGTGGGCAGATAATTTGCTTCCCTTGCATCTGTGTGCTCTTTGGCCAGCTGGCAAAGGACACTGATGCTGCAAGTGGTCAGCTCCCTTCTGCCAAAAGCATAAGCATGTGTCGCTGAGAGTCTTGCCAAGTTTGGGCCGTGTACTGGTGGTTTTGCGGGAACAGCGAGCGCAGGGGGGATGCCTAAACTGTCCCAGTATGGAATGCACTCTGGTTTCTCCAGTGTTCTGTTGTAAAACACCTGGAAATGTGTCTTCTACACAACTCTGCTCATTACAGATCACTGAAAATGCCTTTTATACTGCAGAATGTGCTCAAGTATTGTATGTTACTGTTGTATGACCAAGAAAAGCAGCTGGCTTCAGTTTAGGGGTCAGAGCTCTTGTAGTATTGGGTCTAGGTTGAAACGTGAAAGGCGTGTTCCAACTAAAGTTTCTTTCCACTTCATGGTAGAGCAGGTGATTTGTTAAGCTGAATGTGATCTCAGTGTTAGCAGAAGGAACCATACCACTTTCATACTATGTTTTATTATTTCTTACATTAATTTGAAAATAAGCTGACTCTCTCTGCTGCATATATAAAATTGATGCACTGTTCAGATGTTAGAGTTCTGTTTAACTTGCATGGTAGAGATGGAAAAAATTTCTTTTATGGATGGACACTGTTTTGAGAAACTGAGTTCACCACATGAATAAAGAGTAAAGCATGATGAAGAGCACCATTTACTTGTTTAGTTTTGGAAAGATTTTGCACAGATGCAGGCATGAAATTGTTCATTTTTCCTATGTAGTTCTGGGCCTGGAGGACCTATTGGGCTATTGGGATGGGTTGGAGATCTGCTGATTAACTACACCTTCCAACGAAATTTGTAACAGCTGTAGTTTGTCTCTGGGAGGAAATGGAGATGCCATGATGGGAAGCAAGCCTGTGACAGAAGCTTTTAACAACAGCAGAAAAGCCCCACAGTTTTGTTAAAGGCTGGTTTGGGAGCTTGTCCAAGAGCTGCAGAAAACAGTGGGTTTCTTTCCTCTGGGTTCGCTGTGTTCAGTGTCTGGGAGGTGGGAGGCCATCCTACTGCAAGTGTAGGACTGTTATGCAAGAAGGTGTGAAATGAGGGAACTGATGTATTTTCAGTGTTTCTTTATTGTCACAAACCATTGATTTAACATTTTCCATTTAAAGTATGTATTTTGTCATTACCAATTTTGGAATGCTAATTTTGATTTAGTTCGGCATCCTTAAAATGTTTTAGAATATGTTATTTTTAAAACAGCAACAGTTTGGTTTCATAGTTCATTTCAAACCAAGCCAACCCACATAACTGAAAACTTGTGTTCATTTATACAGAGAAAGGTGTTGTGTGAATTGGTATTGGGCACTTAAGTTACAGCCTGAGAGCAGTATTTTCTATGTTGCTGGTGAGCAGAGATCACTGGAAGGCCATGACCCCCTTTCTAGGGAAGCTTATAAGGCAGCCTAAAAGCTCTGTACCTATTGTCAGGAGATTTGCTTTATGAGGGCTTGCACTTCCACTGGAACAATGTGGCGATCTAAAAATAAAAATATAGAAATGATTGATCTAGATTAAACCACTTTCTGTGAAACCGTGATGATCACTGCAGTGAAGCAATTTCCAAATTTCATCCTTGGGGATTTTTTTCTTCTAAATATGTGTGTGTGTTATGTTTCCTGTCAGACACGGAGGCTTCCCTGTGTTGTATCACCTGCTTTATATTATTGTTGGTCTTCAGAATATCAGATGCCTTTGAGAGTTCAAATTTGAAATTATCTTAGTTTGTCATGTGCAGTCTTCTGAGGGGGACTCCAGGGTAGACATTCCTGTTGTGCTGTTTGTAGTCATTGCAGCTGGACACTGATAACTACCACTGATAACTCACAGCACACACTCTGGCCTGACTGTATTGGGAAGTTTGGAGATACTTCTATATCATTAGAAGTGCTATGCACTAAAAAATGCAGATTTCATTTATTATTTCACAGCTATGTGTGGAATACTGAAAAGCGGTGTGTGCCTTTTCTGTTGATCTCGTAAAGATTAACTATTAGTGGTGATGCTATCATATATGGACAGAGCAAGAGAGAAACAGGTGATAAGGTTTCTGTGATAATGTAGGAACGAGTTATGTCAATGAATCCATCGAGCAGTCATTCCTGCATATCCTCCTTCTGTCTGAGGCTGTGGATCCATTTTATCATCTTAACTGTTTCTAAAATAGCAAGTGGCAACGTGCAGCCCTGACACAAACATTGCGCTGGAGGCACAAAAGCCCTTATGTGTGAGGATCAATCTGCAGGGACACAGTGCTGTGGATAACTTGTCCAGGCACTTGTAGAAAGGGTGAATAGCTCTCCTGGAATGGATAATAGACCAGGTGAGCACTCTTCTGCTGGAATGGAGTGACCTATCTGATCACTTGTATGTAATTATTTTGCCAGACTGTTTGGACGTTTCAGATGTGCAGAAAGTTCTTTAGCTTGGTTTGTTTCAAGTGCAATTTACATGTTTGTTTTCAGACCACTTTTAACTCATGTGGTTACCTTTGGATGCTTGGTCCTGCCCTTCTGTTGGCTGGTATTGGTTGGAGTTTATTCAAATGTATTATTTGAAATTCTGATCAAGAACTTTAAAAATATGCAGGGCTGTATGGGGACTTCACTGTCTTGATACTTTTTTAATAAAAGGACTGTCTCTAAAATTATATGCAGATATCTGGGAAAGACAAAGCTACTCTCTGATGGTATATGGTCTGTGCATACTTCATTTTGTGTGTACTTCGTTATCTTCACACCTCTTTCTCCTGGGCTGATGTGTGTAATGATGCTTGCTGATTTTCACCATCGGTAGTTTTGTCATGTGCAAACATCAAGCAGTTGGGCCTGGCCTTTGTGGTAAAGGGTCTGAACTTGGGAAACAGTGGAATCCTCTGGTGGCTCATAGCATGATTTGGAGGAAGTCGATTTGTCCTTTTGGTAGCACAGTTTTTCTCTCTCTTATACAAGGGTAATGCAGTTTATCTGTATCTGACAGGTATTGCAGTGCTGTTTTCAGTGAAAAACTTGGAGAGCTTCAGCCAACAGCCCCTTCTTTGATTTATTGATCACTTCTTCCACTTCCAAAAAAAAAAAAAAAAGGAAAACAACCAACAACATGCAAAAATAAAAAGAAAAAAATCCCCACCAAAATCCAGCTTCATCCTATTGAAAAATGCATTGAAATTAGCACTTTACAAATTTGCTCTGCTTGCTGCAGGAAGATGTTCATTCCCACTGATGGGCCGGGGAGAACGTGTGCCGCAGCTGTACAACAAGCCAATCTATCACTTGGCAAAGGAGGAATTTTCAGCTCTTTACCTGAAATAAGCAAAGCTGTTGGAGAGAAAGCAAATTTAATATTGGAAAGTTTTTTGTCTCCTATGCCCTGGGCCTTTATAATAGGTATGGTCCATACTACTGCAGCACAGCACGTGTCCAATTCTTGCCTACATGACCCCACACTCAGACTGCTTATTTGAGTGATGGGAGAAAGAACTGAAGTGCTGCTGTCTGTTGATTTCTCCCAGTGAGGTGTGTAAAACGTGCTGTAATCAGTATCTCACAGCTGCCAGCTTTTCCAAGAGATGTGCAGCAGTGCATTTCAGGGGTTGCTGCCTCCCGTGATTTCTTTGTCTCATTTCCATTTCAGAGATCTTAGTCTGAGATAGGTGCTGCAGCCTGCTTAGTGAACATGGATCAGGTCTTGTGGATCACGGGTTGCTATATCATGACATACATCTTGATTTGTCTTTGTACCCTTCTGTGCATGCTGAATTCCTTAAAATTTTTTGGTGGTTGTTGTCGTTGTTTGTGGTTTTCTTCTGTGGGGCAGGTGCAGGGAGAAAGATGGCTTGGGAAGAAGTGTAATGGGTAACTTTTTTCAGGTGATGAACTTCTGGTAACCTCTCTACAGGAGAACATGGTGAGGTGCTGATTTTTACCAATTACACAGGTTTTGTCTTCTTAGAATTTACCACTTGTGTCACCAAGTTTGAATTCTAATGAAGTCTGCTGGTCAGAAAACTCAAATTCACATGCATTCTTTTCTTCCCAGGAGTTTGATGAGAGCTAATTAGTGTCTATTGATTTGCAAAGGACTGACCCTAAGTCTAACCCTACACTGAATCAAAACTCTTAGGGGTATTCTAAATTGTCTAGCAGGTTTAATGTACTCACCCATCTTTCTATGAAGTGTTTGTGCGGTGGTCAAGTGGCGTCTCCAGAGTGTCTTCCCTACCATTGTGGAGTCTGTCAAAAGGAGTTGGAAATGTTGAATGAGCAAACATTCTGCATAATACCTGCTTTCCAACTCTGAGTTTCTCTTTTAAAACGTTGCTTTTTGTGCCTATCTGCTTATGATTTGTTGATGAATAGAAAGTAGTGCTAAAGAGAAAAAAGGTACATGGTTGTACTGTGCCAGCTAATCCTATTTCTTTCCTATTTCAGCCATGTCAGCAGAGTGATTCTCATGACTAATGGTAGTTTTTATGTATTTATATTGAATGCTTCGGCCAGCTCAGACCTAGCTGCTCTGTAGAACCATTATCCCACCGTTCTGTGCGTCTCAGAAACTAATTGTACATCCTAGAATATCATAATGAGAAATTATGGGAGCTCTGTGACTTGCTAATCTTTCATTCAGATGTAGTTCCAAAAAGGTTTTGAAGATTTAGACTGGGATCAACCAGAAAATCAGATAATTAAAAATAAAACCTTTTTTTAATAGTTTCATATTAAAAATAAAATTACTCAGCTTCAGTTGAGGCCAAATGTTTTGTTTGGGAAATTATGATTTCTGTTTTGTGCGTCTTTTTCCTGACTGAAACAATTTGGTGAAGCCTATCCAAGTTAGCAACGTTTCTGCAGGCATGAATCTGCCTTTTTCAATGTAAAAACGCCTGTTCTGTCCAGTTTTTGTAATGACATATAGATGACGGCAGTGAATATAAAATTAGATGTGATTTGGAAGAAGCTGCCTGCATTTTTTTTCAGGGTGTATGGTTCAAGCTGCTTGTGATGGATTTTATGGATAGACGACTTTTGTCAGTTAAAGTATGTATAGCATGTCTTTCCACACCATCTACAGGCAATTTACTTTATTACCTGGAGAGGCAGTGAGATAAGCCCAAAATTGATGAAAATGAGACCAGTTAACCCTCCTGAAGTTTTCCACTACTCCAGTTTGGCACTCTGGGTGCAGAAGCTGCTTTAAGGCATGCATCATTATAGCTTTGCTACATGCAGAAGGTAGTAAATATAGTGCAGGTTTCTACAACTGCAGTGTCCTGTTTCAAAGATGTGTGTTGATATGCATCAGATGTGCTTTACTGCCAGTTACTTTGTTCTGTATAACACAAAAAGAAATTGCAAGTGGTTATACTTAGTTATGCATACCGAAATGACCACTGGGACTTAATGTTTTAGTGCTTCATTGTTCTATCCTCAAAAAAAAGAAAGAAAAGCCTCTGTGTATCCCATTAGAATAATTAGGGGCAGTCAAGATACATAATGGGGTTTTCCTCTGACGTGATTTACACCAGGGTAAATTTGGAGTAGCTCTGTGAAGTCAGTAAAGGCTAAAAGCAGAGTGGTCCCTCATGGGTATTGTGGCTTTAAGTAGGGGATGTGGGTCCAGGACAGCCAATGGATTCTTCAGGAGAGACTCTGAACATCTTAATCAGTGCACACCTTTCCTCCAGGACCATGCAGGTTTTCCAGGCTCTTGACTTCAGCAACTAACTGAATACACCCTTGTGTTGCATTGCACATATTTCCTCTTGGAACTTCAGGAAATTTAACAAAATGGTCATGTTCAGCAGTAATAAGTGTCCCTTTATAAATGATGGTGGGTATCTCAGAAGTATCTGTAATAGACTGTGCAGAGAAGAATCTGCCAAGGAAAGATTTTGTTTTTCAATTGAAACAAAATAGCGTAAATCAAATAGTCTCCAGCAGAAAGTGCTGAGCCTGCTTTTAGCAGAAGTTACTTATACCATGTCTACTTTCAGATTTCCATTTTCTTCCCCCCTTCCCCACTACATGTATATTTTTTGTAGCTATGAAGCTTTCACTACTTTTCTGTGCATCAGTTTATGGATTTTGCAATTCTTTTATGATAGAGGCTGTGTGACATGAAAGACCAGAAACTATTCTGTGAAATTTAACTCATTGTGTCTCTTAGGTGCTTGCGTGAGTAGTGATAATCGTGACTGAAAAACTTGGCACCCGTGTCTGCATCGCTCTAAAGATAATTCAAGAACAGATCTCTGACAAAATAGGGTCTTTTGGTGAAACATAAAGCTGGCATTTTAACTGATTTTCATCTGTGAAAACACCCTGTTGTTTTTCATAAATAGGGAACCTATTGTGGGTAGTGATGCTTCTAACTCCTGCATCCTGGTCAGGTTCCAGCTTGGATCAGCATCAACATAAATCAGTTACTCTCCTGGAAGCTTTATTTAGATAAATTATCTGCACTTCCTGTCTTAAATTCTTATTGTGTTGTTCTGCAGTGCTAGCCCCTATTTCACATAAGATGCATTGGAGATTTGAAGCAATCTCTGCATACGCTGGAGGATACAATTTGATATTAAAGTATATTTTCCTTGCGGGCTTTTTGCAAAGATTCTTTGCTTCCTTGGTACTGTCTTGAGATTATCTGTGTTAATAAGAATTGTTTTGTTAATTGCTTCCAGAATCGGCTGCTCTGGATACTCTGCCTGAGTCAGAATCTCCACATGAATTTAAAAATGGCATCTGTCTGGACAAAGTTCTACTTTTTACTGTGTAGTCTCTAAAACTGATTATATCAGCCCAGTGTATTCCTTGTATATGCTGGGTTGATTTCAGTTTACTGCAGCATTCTCTATAAGGGGATTAAAATCAAAATTAATTGTGTTTTCAAGAAGCCTGGGTGAAGCTGTGTATGAGATACGAATCTGTCATTTCAGTTTCTTAGAAATTCAGCTCTGTAATTCAGTGGGCGTAGAGTACACTTGCAAAAAGTATCTGAAAACTCCAAAGACAGGAGACCTCCTTCTGCAAAATGGGTGTGGGAAGGGCAGTAGCAGTTTGACAATCTCCCCTGCTATCCTGCCTGCCTCATTCCTGGATGAAAGAAGCTATAGAAGTGTAGAGCATTAAGATCAAATCTCCTGGATAATCAGGACTGTGACTTTGTTCTGCATGACAGAGAAGGGCCTGCGGTTCCTGCTGCTGCCTGCTTTCTCCACTGAGCCTGCCAGCAAAAGGGTCAATTAGTGCCAACTGCAGGACTGCAGTTCCCTTACAAAGGCCTGTGTCCACTGAGAACAGTTCATTTAAGCTCTCATTATGGACTTCAGGTTAATAACACTCTATGCTACTATCTAATCATTTACCTGAAACTGAGGGACCTTATTTTACCAGTTTAAGCCATCCTCCTACCCAGTTTGGGTGGTTTTTTGTGACTGAGTTCAACTTTAAATCTCCAAAATAAGTGTATCATGTTGTGCTGCGATGATTACAGTTGAAGTGCGTAGAGATTTATTGCCAATATAGAACAAAAAGTAGTAACTTTAAAATATTGATGATCAAAGCAATAAAGATGTGCAGGTTGATAAATTCTCCCATTCTTAAAAGCTGAGTTTTCTTTATGAATGTCCTGCAGAAGCTTTTGCTTTAACAATAAAATCAAGGCTTTCATTTTAAAACAGCCCCAGCCTGCCTCATTTCTCAGAGATGCAGAGGCACCAACTGGGTTGTGAGCTTTCTCTGTTGGTCCATTGGTGAGTGTTCTCTTTTCAGAGAAGTTGGTACCATTAATCTTTTTGCTCTTGGCAGTTAGGCTGGAAACATCTCCCTGAAATTCTGGCTTGGTGTGGCAGGGCGTGCTGATTGTCATTGAACTAGCAATAAGCTTGTAAATTGGAAAATGCTACAAGCTGAAGATTATTTTATTTACCAGGATGTAAATTTTCTGAGCAACAGGCTCTAAGATTGAAAAGTGATCATTTGTGGCTGTAGATGGGACTTGGCGCAGCAGTGGTTTGGTTACCTGGGTGTGCACACATAGGCTGTTGCTTCCTGCTCAGTACTGTGTTCAGAGGGCTAGGGCATTTCTGCAGAGCTCATCTGATGGAGTTTCTTTGGAGCGCTGCACTCTGTGTGAAGGAGCTGAGGTGATGGCCTTGGCTCCCACTCATGGTATCTGCAGAAGAGAATTGCTGCAGTCCGGTGGTGTATTGAGCTCTCTGCAGTGGAGGCTCATGGCAGCACAAATCCTGCCTGCAAGCCAAGGAGTGCCAACCTGTAGCTCCTTGGGAGAGCTGATCATTCCTCTGCTTTCCCTAGAGCACACACCAGCTATCTTGTAATTCCTGAAGGTGAAATAGGGTAGAAACTTAGTGAGAATTCCAAGTAGTTTGGAGATTTTCCTGCAGGAACAGGACATGTGGGGGCTCGGGCTGGTGACCCAGAAGTGTGCAGGGTGACGTGCTGGGCAGTTGTGGTGTTGGAGTGCTTGCCCACATCCCAGCAAGGCTGCCCAGGAGAGAGTCATTACAACCACAGCAACTGGATCTTTCTCACTTCAGGGCTTTGGAAGCTTTCTTTGGGAGCTGTAGTCCTCAGAGATGTGGTTTTTCCCTTTAATCAGCTGTCTGTATTCCTTTTTCTCTGCTCTCTGTTCTTGCCTTGCTTTGATAGATAGGAGCAGATAGAGCATAATTAAAAAAGAGCTATTTCACTTCCCAGAGACAGCAAACAGGCCTGTGAATGGCGCCTTCTGTTCGCCGTCTGCCTGGGTTCACCTCACACCCATCAGCCTCAGTGTTAGTCTCACTCACACCGAGCTGTTGGGTTTGTTTTGCTCTCAAAAACTCCTTTGAGAGTGGGCAAGTGTCACAACGAAGTAGTTAAAAACCCCAAACTTGTTCACGTTTCCTTGTAAGTGACATAAGTCACTACACAGGCTGGGTTTGCTCAGATCACTGAAGTTTTCTGTGAATCCACTTTGACCTTTGAGATGTTTACCAGTCCTTGAGGTCTGGTGAGTTTCCTACAAAGCTGGAACTGCTGTAGCACTGGAGGGATCCTGGAGCTTTCAGTGGAGCCTCTATGTAAATACTGTAACTGTGTGAATGAAAAACCAACAGCAAAATTCATCAGCATTTCTTTAGTTTCTTGAAGCTTGCCATGCCTTCTGCACTGATAGGAGACTTCTGCAGCTCCCAGTGATGAACCCCCTAAAACAAATGGCTGAGATTAGTATTATTTATAGATAACCACAGAGATCATTCATCCCTCTCAAGCTGTTTATTTTTGGGCAGCCCAGTGAAACTGATGAAATTGCCAGTTGTCTGAAATGCTGCTGCCAGTTGTTTGAATGAACGGTATTGATTATAGTTACAGGACTATTCATCTCATACTGGCATGCATACAATACATGGATTATAAAAATGTTGTCTCTGTTGACAGCTGGGTTATGAAATGATACACTGAATTATATGTCCTTGCAGGCAGTGTATGCATTGACTTTTCTTACCCTAATTCAAAAGTATTAAAAGTTACTTGAAGGGATACAGAATGGAGTATCAGACTCTGAAAATATTAAAGCACCTTCGTTAGAAACAACCAGTTAACATGTTTCTGTTGAAATCAGCTGATAATAAAACTCCAATAGGTACTGATTTAAACAATCTTCTGCTGTGGAAGTGAAGAACAGTTTGCTTTATTAAAAGAGTAAAGGACTTCTTAGAAGTTGCAGGTAGAAAAGAGACGATTTAAATCTACTCTTGTACCATAGTTTTGTTCTAAAATCAAGGAAAACCTTGAGGCAAGCTCTGATTGCAGTGTGTGCAGTAGTGGTCTTCTGGCTTCAAAACAAGTACCTTCATCTCTCGCATTTTTTTATTTAAAATAAAATGCACTGATGCAGCGATCGTGTTTGTCTACAGTTACCCTCAAAAGTTTTCCATTCTTCATTCTGTCGCTTACTTAATGGTGTGTATCCCAGTTGCCTGGGTTGTTCCATCACAATGTCTTTTGCTGTGGGATTCACTGGAGACAAGGTCAGCAGATGGCCCCTTGGATGTGGAACAATCTGTTTTTCTAACTCAAATGAGTTAGAACCCCAAAAGTTGAACTAGAAGCCCCTGTCACATTTTAAAGGGTGTGCTCTTTCATTGATACATTGCTGGATATTTGAAGGACTTATATTTAGAAAAAGTGTGATCATTAAATAAAGATTAGATAGATTTTTAAGTACTGTGCTTGAAAGTTTCCATTGTCTTGCTCTAAAGTCATGAGTGATCAAGAATACACTGAAGTTCTCAGAGCATTTTTATTTTAATTTTACTCATTCTTGTTTATATCTGAAATAACACCATTGCCTCCAGCTGCTGTCTTGAGAGCAGACTTTCCCTATATTTACCTGAACTAATTGGTACATTGAACATAACTGCAGTAGTACAGTGGTGACAGAAGTAACTGTAGAATACTTGGGTTTGTTTTAAAATGTTTGCAATTGTAGCTAGTTTATTAAATAACTGCATTTAAGGCTTCATAAAATATATGTCCAGATCACAGCTGGAGTAGACTGACTTACCAAGCCTGAGGAAAGCAGATTTCTATCACTGTGGTTCTTAGAATGGTATTTAGCAATACTTTTTGGCAGTACAGTGTATAATATTTACAAATTTGCTGTGAATTTGTGTGTTGTTTGGTTGCCAAAGAGTCCTATTCTTCCTCAGTTTGCATTATCTGTGATAGCTTTCAAGTGGAATGTTTTTTACCATAATTTCAATTTTTTTACAGCATGAACTATCAATTTCCTGAATAGAAAAGTAATTTTTTTTCTTGTTTTCTTTCTTTCTTTCCTTTCATAGTCTGAGATCTTTTTCTTAACCTGTAAAATTTGTAACCGTGAAAAAGCTTCATTTGCGCATTTCTTGTCATTGGTTTTTCAGATCCTAGCAAGCCACTTTTTATCTGTATGCTTTTCTGCTTGCTCTTCCTTTGTCTCAGTCTCTGCAATGAAGCTGTTCTAATACCACCACTTTAATTGATGATGTTATATTTTAAAATTCTTTCTCCAAAAATTTAATCTCCTCTTATGAGGCGGGATATGCTCATTCTCTATATAAGTGGATGAGTTAGCGGAATAAATATCCTACACGTTCATGGGAGAATAGACACCCCCACGCCCATGCTGTCAGCAGAGAGAGATGGATTCTGTTGATAATTTGTGTGGTGCAGTGGCTGACAAGATACAGTAGCAAAGATAAAACACTAGCGACTGCACTTGGCAAAATTTAGGGGTCTCTTCAGCTGTGAATGGCTCTGCTTAATTGTTCCCAAAGCCTCCCCTGCTGAAACGATGCATCAGAGCAGCACCAGCTGAGCAGTTGTGATGGCTGAACTTGCTCCTGCTGCTCACGAGCCAGAGAGACTGTAAATGCAAACAGTAGGCGCTCCCCTTACCTCTAATTAAAGCGTGGATGTGAGTTTGACTATTCAGCTGCAGTGTCAAGTTACTCACAAAGCCAACCTGGGAGGTGATAAGCAGGTATTTTTGCTAGATAACTTTGCTTTTCTGGCTTCCTCAGCAGAAGCGACAGCTTGAGGCTGAAAAAATGTACAGAGATGAATCTCTTTTTTCTTTTCTTTCTTTTATTTCTTAATTTTGGAAAACTGTGACATTTTCTACATTCACTTTAGTGTAAAGAGAAAAATTTCCCATGAATCCTAAGGAAAGTTGTCCTTCCCTAAGCATTTTTTTCTTATTCTTCTTTGAAGCTGCAATATGACTGCTTCAGTCCTGCTTGTCTTTTAAAGATACAAGATCAATTGTGATAATAAAGATTACATGTGATAGTTATCCAGATTCTTGAAAAAAGAATGGCAGAGGAAGAAATAAGAAAGGGCAATATTGTTATTTGAGAGGATGCTTGTAGTTAAAAGACTTTTTGTAGTAACCTTCAGTATTCTGTGCATTTGTCCATAAGGGCATTAACACCTTGTTGGAGAACTCAGATGTTGAAATTGGACACCCTGACATCCAAACTTGCCTTTCAACAGTCTGCTCAGCTGTATAAAATGCTGTGTGAATATTCTAATTCAGGCCCCTACTTTATTCTTTGTGAGTAGCAATATCCATTGCAAGAGGCCATATGTGTAATCTCTGTTAGATGTCACTCAAATGTCTGCTTTGGGGTGGGTTTTGTCTTTCAGGAGAGGGAGAACATGTGTGCTTGCTTAACTTAAATAACTGGTTATTTTTTCATATCTAGTTAATCACAAGCCCAAGTTCTTCATCTGAACAATCTTTCCAGAGTCATTCATTCAGGTAGCTTTTTCTATTCTTGAACAGCAATTACATTTTTAAACACAAAACCCCCGATTATGCTGTTTTAGAGGGAGAACCCTTCCTCTCATGGTTGATTATTCTTATTTTTAAGAAGTCTTGAATTTTATTTATATTTTTCTTTGATTCAAACTTGGGTTTATTCTTTTTCACTGGAATTGTGTCATGGATTAAATGCACATCTGTTTGTGCAGACAATGTCTGCTTGCATCAAGGACAAAAAATTTAAAATTATCTGTACAGCAACATCTTTGTGTAATATTGCTGTAATCAGTAATGTTGCTTAATAAGAAGCACCATATTATTTTTCCATTCTTGAGGAGAGTTTCACAAAGATGAGTTAAGTTTTCCAGGGTGAGATTAATTTCTCATTTGCTCCCCCCTGGTCTCACAAAACTGATATTCAGAAATAAATCTTCTAGGAGAAGAATTTAATTATCTTGCATTTCCCACGTTGTTGACTCTAATTAACTGACTGTGCTTTGGATTCTCCCCCTCATTTGGGAAGTTTGAATGGACTCTGTAGATTCAACAGTTTTAGAAAGAGACTTCGGAATGTGTTTTGTCACAAGATTACAGCTCTGTGGAGCATGATTAGTTTCACTTGGCTCGACCCAGCACATTTATTCTGCTTAGCTGAAGTCATGAAAATCCTAGATACTGAACTTATTTGCATTTGTTTGAACCGTTCTTTTGGTAAAATGAAATATTTTTATTGTGCCATTTCGATGGTTTCTCGGTATTCCCAGTAATACTCTCCCTCTTATGTTTTTATTAAAAGTTAATTGTGTGATAGCAGGATGTGTTTTATTTGAGAATGGGTTTGGGGGCTGGGAGAGAGGAAGAATAGAACCAAGTAAGTGAAGGGAAGCCACAATGTGGAAAAGGATCTGGAGCCAAGAGAGTTAAATTGCATTTCTTTCTAAGATGTGGAATGTCTTGAAAATACTTTGAGGGCACAACCTTGGTGTGTTGCTAGTGCTGTTTAGAAAGATTTTCAATTAATGTATCATGGGTAGATTTTATGGAAGGGTTTTTTTCTAAAGAACAGAAATTACATCATATTTGCTTCTTTTGGAACTAATGTGTAGCCATATATGCTTGGTTACTGAATGACCCTGTTACTGTCACACTCTTTCTCTGTTCCTGTAGTCCATCAGCAAAATAAGAGGAAAGATTCAGTGTAGTTTTGTTTTGATTCCTCCAGAGTAAAGAGGAGGCTCCTAACAGCTGGGTACCACTGAATCCCTGTATAACCCAACAGTTTTGATGGCATGAAATATTTCTATCAAACATAGATTAAAACAATAAAATCCCAAAGGTTCTGTGCTTAAAGAGACAGCATTAATTTATGGATTACATATACTATGTGTAAAATCATTTCCTGCTGTCCTTACTCATAGTGCCAACATGACAGTCAACCCGAGGGGAAGAAACTTTACTTCTTTTTTTTTTTTCTCTCATTTATGTTTGTAAGTGGCAGCAGTTGCTGACTTGTTACAGGATTGCATTCCTGTGTTTGTTAGTCCTATCACTGTCTGTCTTCTTTTTATTTATACAACGACAAGACAAAGAGAAAGAACCGTATGTAAAGTGTCCTCCTAAAGCCATAAAAAAATTGAGCAGTCTGTGGTTTTTCAGTCCATGGGCTTCATCATTTAGTTTGTTTGATGTGGTTTCTGTAGGTCTCAGAACATTTTGAAATGTTGGAATATACTGACAGTGCTTAGCTAAAGCTAATGACAGCCTGTGTTTGTATTTCTGGCATGCTTTTGGAGAATTCTTGGTTTAGTGGAAAACTGTAAAGGTCAGTAACTTTCTGTATGTTCATACAGTAACTTCAGAGTTCAGAACCATGCTCCTAACCAGAAAGGGTGTTACAAGTGTGTTATTCTAATGAGAAAGATTAGAAACAAATCAGAATATTTTCAAATGTGTCACATTTACTTTCAGCAGATTCATCAGTGAGTTTAGCCCCAGGGGCAAAGAATAGCATAATAGAGGGACTAGAATGTCTGGTTTTCTTTTATAGGTGATATCTGTAGAACAGGAGGTAAGAAGTATTGTCTGGGCTTCTTTGAGAACGTTGGAAGAGCTGATGAATTCATCAGTCCCTTTTATGCAGCTCTTCTGGAGGATTTAAATCTTCATGTCTTCAACTTATTAAATTATTATGAGAAAGTCATTCTATTGTTATCAAATTCATTTTTCTTATGCAAGTTTCTGTGCTATTTTTGTTATAGAAAGGTATTGTCTCACTGATAACACTGCCACTGGGAAGGAGGGCTTGGACTGGCTCGTGCAAATGGAAAATACATGGAGAAAATCAGAGTACAAAGAAGTCTTCTGTGCCTATAGCTGACATTTCTTAGAAAATGAGGTCTCTTAAACCTCCTATTATAGTCTGGAGAGACACTTCACTTAGTCCATTAATCTACCTGAAAAGCTTTACTACCTGAGTTCAACAAATAAATCTATTCAAGGCCTACAAAATTTTGAAGTCCAAAAATAGGGTGTTGATGGGCTGCTTTAAAAAGCTGGAACCTGTCAGGGAGTCTGTTTGAAAGTCAGACTAGGAGAATTCAGTAGCATCAGCTCATATGATGTGTCAGTTTATACAAATACAAGGGCACATTATAATAGCCCTTTCTGTTGTCTGCTGCTTTGACAGGCAGTATAGAATCAAACGAGATACACATGTGTGTGGTGCAGAGAAAGAGAGTTTTCCTGGTTTGCAACCCCTGGTTTGAGCTGCTTTTTGCTGAATGATGTGAATGCTTCTCTTGATGACTATTACACTGGTTCTAAGAAGAGAAAAATACTTCACATTTTTCTGAAATTGGCACTGGAACTTGCAAGTTAAAATTCAGAATAATTAATCTATAAAACCTGGAAGATACTGTGGGTTACTTTGTAAGAAATTGGTAAAGCAGAAATTTAATAATTTTTTATTTGGTAGGACATGAGTACACTGAAAGTAAGGCATTATTTACAATCTCTAACTGTAGTCACAGATCAGTTCCTATTCTATTGTGCATAACAAGATGTTTTTTTTAAAAGCTTTTTTGAAAGGCAGCTGAAAAATTAATCGAGTTCATGGAGTTCATGAAATGGTTCCTCCCATGGTTGTGTCTGTGCCTGCTGTGAGTTAAGGGCTTCCCTGCCTCCCAAGCCTGCTCGTGTTATCCAGAGCTGGCAGTGGCTCTCTCCAGTCTGTCCTTCCATCCTTTGCCCAAGTTTGTTCTGTGGGTGACCTCCTGGAACATGTGGTGCTGCAGACAAGGGATAACCAGCAGTGGGGACAGGGTGATGATGGTCTTCTGGAAAGAGCCCATCCTGCAGCTCACTGCAGAGCTTGAGGAATGGTACAGCCATGTGAGAAATTGACTTCAGGCAGAGAAATCTATTGCTGTCTGTCATCATCCAAAGTGCTCCAGCTGAGCTGTTCGGTATCAGGGCTATTGTCATAGAGAAACCACTGCCCTTTTGAGATTGTTTCCCCCAACTTTTTACTGATTTGGGTGGTGCACAGTTATGTTTGAGATAGTGGTGAGACTCATCTGCTTGTTCCTTGGCTGAACAATATCCCCTAAATGGGATAATTCCTTATAGTGTGGCAAAGACTGTTTGAGAGCTGAAGTGTCCTGCTGAGAGGAGGATCCACAGTGCATTGCTCTTCAGAAATTCATACTTATTTTCTGCCATAAGGATTAGAGGTTTTGTTCCTAAAACCAGAAAAGGCTTGGATAGTGTTGCAGCAACTTTGCTGTTTTGGACTTCTCCCTGCCTCACAGGAGTAATTCTTGTAAAAAGTCAGAGAGAATTTTTTTGATACTTCTAATAAATGCTGCTGTTACAGGGGGTAAAGGACACTGATACATCTCCTAGGATGGAGCACAGCTGTGAACCAAGAGGCTAAGGAATGAGTTGGATAGTAGGCCAGGTACAGATGATAAAGGAGCAGGTTGAAAAAATATTTATTTTGATAGCAACCAAGTTATTTAAATATGTATTTGTTTACATGCAAAAAAATCGGTACATTAAAACAGACCCATGGTTGAAACAGAGTAGAAATTGTTAAATCAAATCATGTACCAGAAACTTATAATCTGAAACAAACTAAGAAGATACCAGTGAGCATGCTGGTTAATTGTACATATGAAATAACATAGATTTATGCCATCACTGTTCTTAATCTTTGTGAGTATTTAATTCGCAGCACACGCTGTCTTAGCTATCAAATTCCACTTTTTCCAATCCAAAGAACTGCCAGTGACATCAGATCTTGTTAGCAGTAAAGACTAAAAAAAACCAAAAAACAAACTGACAAAGAGGACAATGGCGATGCTTTGGCACATAAAGCTCTTTCATGAGTCACTTTATACTTTTCAAGGGGCACCAAGAATTCAGCCTTAGTTGCCTCTTGGATAGGAGGATGTGGGTGCAAAGCATGGATTGTAATCCACTGATGATGAGCCATCGTGTGAACAATGTAGCTTGGTAACTTTGGTAAAAGTCAGAATGTTTTCAGAGGAAAGCTAATGTTTGCTGACTATGTTTCCAATAGGGAGGAGCTGTAATGGCAGTAATGTAATGGAAAAGTTCTTTTTAAAATATCAGTGGTTCTGCATCCATTTGTATTTATGTTGATAAAACCACAAACATGGTAAGATCACAGAAGGATTCTCTGACCTGAATGATGTTTGTCAATAAAAGATCTAACTCATAGGAATGGAAGTTACAGGAGTCTTCTCATTTTCTGTTAAGTCTCTTAGCAAGTGTGTGAGAGAAGGGAAGGAAGGGCTGTTCTTTGAAGTAATGGATTTCCAGGTGTTTTACTGCTAGGAGAGATTTTAGTAAGTGTTAGTAGAGAAGAGACCAGGGAAGTGTGGAAGTGTAATCCTGTAAATCAGACTAAATCATCGGAGAACCCCTAATACAGCTAGATAGTAATGCATCGTGGAAGGGGGCCTAGAACCAGGGTGAGCACCATGGTAATTTGACCCTCAGCTCTGAGTCAGTGTCCTGAGCACATAGTTCAGTCTGCATCTGTCCATCAAAACACCTAACACATGGTCTTAAATTTGTGCACACAGCTTTGGGATGTAGAGCATTTAGTAAAATCTTGCTGATGTCAATGACACAATTCTGTGCATGTGGAATAAGTTTAACTAAGCTGTGGTTCTTCAGGGGTGTGTGTTCTAGAGAAAGTCAAGTGCTGCCCCACACTGCCACTCTCTCATGGCACACCATGTTTCTGATGAGGACTTTTAGGATCTCTTGAGTAGAACCAAAGGGCTGCTAATCTGGCTTTGGTATGAGGTGTTTAGCTCTTCTCTGTCAAGTGAAGATGTGGGAAGAACCCCACTTCTCTATCACCATCACACGTTCCCCTATAGACCACAGTCTCATGCTGTTGCTGATGATTAATGAGATTTTTCTCTGCTTATGAATGTAGCAGCATCTCGTGGAGCACAGAAAATGCATTTGCACCAGGTTAAAACTTCACTTTGCAGGTGGCTGAGAGCAGACTTTAAACCAGTATTAAAAGCTATGGCAATATGTCCAAACCCTGTGAGATTAAAAAATAATTTCAAACTAGGTCTGTCTCTCTTGGCCTCCTGCTCCTCCTCTGAAAGGGCAGCAATCAGTTAAGAATTAGCATATAGCAGTGTGACTTTTCTTTCACAATCAGGCTTTTGCCGTAGTATTTCCATCAATTTTGGCTTCCACATTATTCAGCTGTGCACCAGACAACTCTTTTGTTATGTGCCAATTAACCCAGCTTGATAAATAGTGATTATGCATAATTTATAAAGAATAATATTCTTGTTGTTCCCTGTAAATAAGGCATTGGCTTAGCTGAGGGTACTGGTCTGTGAATTACTGTCAGATGTGATCATGAAGGTCTAGAAGGCTGGTAGCAGAAAGGACTCTTTGGATTAAGGCAGATAGAAATTATATTGTGACCAAAAATAGATGTGAGGGAATGCTTTTGTAAGGTCACTTGGGATGTTGATGTGGCATTTCTGTAGTTTGCTCTTTCTATGTACTGAATAGGTCTCTCAGTTCTAGTCCAGCTCTCACTGAATTCCATGTGAACTTCTCCAGTGATGTTGGTGGGTACTTTATTGGACCCCTAAAGAGCATCTTCAAATAATTTCCCTGCTGAAGCCAGTTTTCTCAGCCACCCTGTTTCTGGTTCTGCACTAACTGATCTGAAGCCTCTCAGATTCATAAGCTGACGACAATGGGACATGAGAAATGGGTGAGGATTACAAAGCCCCATGAACCTTGAGTAGAACAGAGCAGGAGATACTGAAATGTGAAATCCAGTCCACTGGTCCGAGGTGTACTTGCAGTGACAGTGCTTGCTGGAATACCATTGCAGAGCCTCCAGGAAAGGGTGAGGGACTGTTGCTTTGGGTAAACTGGGCTGTCTGTCAGCCAGCACCGTGCTCTGCA
Source organism: Climacteris rufus (assembly GCA_013398175.1). NCBI lineage: Eukaryota > Metazoa > Chordata > Aves > Passeriformes > Climacteridae > Climacteris > Climacteris rufus. The sequence goes on along the minus strand of VZRZ01008460.1, from coordinate 2,012,411 downwards.
TATATGGAGCCAGTTGGAAACCTTCCAGAGCTGGAGGCTGCTTGCACAGCTGCTGTTTTGGCATTCACATCCTCTTTCTCCTTGGACAGACTTAATTGTGACCTTCACCTCCTGGTGAATTTTACCCAGCTCAGTGCTTCAGGTGTGTCGGCCACTGTGCCTCTTCTATCTCATCCTCTGTAATATATCCCCACAGGCCCATAAATGGCACCACCTCAGCAGACTCAGCTCATCTTTCATCACACTGCCAGAGCCTTGTTTTGATTTATTGCCTTTCACCACAGTGGCCCAGAATGAAGTCAACTTCTGAAATCACTTAGGAAAGGATCTGCTGAACAAGCATACATTTAATAATATGCCTCTGCCGTTTTACTTCCTCCATACTGAGATGTTCCAGTGATATCAGAAATCCCTTCAGAGTCACAGGGGTACTGGAGAGCACGGCTGCTGATCCGCAGCTCTGAGGCACAGCTTTGCCTTTAACTGCTGTGCTTTCATTCAGCCCTATGTTCTGCCTAACATCCTCAACTGCAAAATGCTGCCCTTTTCTAATGGGTGTGATTTATTTTTTTCTTCATACCACAAAGCTCTTGCTTTCTCTTAGCCTGTTGTTTGAAGTAGTGTAAGATAGATCATCTCTGAAGAATGTAATAGCAATGTGGGTGCTCCCTGGCCTACCACATCTTGTCAAGTTAATATTAAAAACACTTTTTTGAACATGTCTTTTTCTTCCAAGGCAGAGTGTTTAATGGCATGTGTGACTCTTATTACTTTGAATAAAGTTATGGAAACATTCATGATTTTATACTAAACTATTAAATGTTACTGTGTTTATTAGAATATGGATATTAGTAGATTATATAGTCTGCTTGTAAATAAATAGCTGCTAAATTTTCTAGTGTGTTATAACTGAGTAATTTTCGAAAGAATGGAGTTTTTCATATTTTCCTCTGACCAACATTTTTAGAAAAATTGCTTCAGAAAATAAGAGATACAGTTACAATCCAAAGTAATCACAGCATGCAGGCATGACATACAACATTAAATTAAAAGCATTTCAAATGGTGCAACAGATGGAAACAAGTTATTTCACTCCAGTGAGTGTTACATATTTGTGTTTCATGCACACTGTCCATGTTTCTGCAGAGATTAGTCACGAAGCAGGAGTTGGAGTCTTGGATGTGAAGAAGGCAAATGATAATTGTTTGCTGTGAGTATATTTAGGCTCTCCTGGGGAAAGCTTTGCCAGGTCCTCAGGCTCCCTCACACAGGAGTTAGCTCATCTCCCATGGTCCATGGAGAAAGGAGTGAGTGGTTATGTGTACAGGATAGGCTAAGCCTTTTCCCGAAGAGCAGAGCTCGATGAACTGCTTTACATCCACTCGTTAAGTCTCGAACACTCTCTAAGCTTGAGGGAGGCCCGTACCATAAATCTTAAGCATCCAGGGTGGTGGAGCTGCAGTCGGGAGCAGAGTGTTGGCATTGCACATACTGCTGCTGTTGGCAAGGCATTGATCATCCTGGAGTAACTGAGCTGAATCATCTCTTCACCAGGGTGTGAAAGGCAGATACCGATGCCTTTCCATTTCTCTCCAGCAGTGAGTTTAACTGTGTAGGAAGAAAACCTCTTGCTGCTTCTCCTACAAGTATCTACTTTAGTGTCAGGACCTCCATAGGCAGAGAGCAGAACAGCTCACAAATAACACAAATCCACAGCATTTAAATCTGAGCTCCGCAACAGTGTTACAAAGTCTTCTTTCGAAAAGCTTTTTGTTTAAAACTGCGTGGTGTGTATTTAATGTCTTTTCCTTTGCTTCCTGTGAGCAGCTTGTGGGCGTGGTGGGATCAGGATGAAAAGTGGTCTGTTAACGGTAGAAAACCAAGAATTGCCAGGATGGGCTTAAGAATAGAAATTGTATTTATAATTTGTTCTGCCTGGTCTGAGAGGTTGAACTCCATCTTGTAAAGACACAACCAGGATAATGTGGTACTCTGATAGTCCCTTAGTAGTTAACATGTTTTTTAAATCATCTTCCAAAGGAAAATCTGTTGATTTGTATGGCACATTTATGTTCTTCTCTCACCTTTAATGCATTTTAAGCTTTAAACCCCTATTTTGCTTCTCTCAAACTCCAATGGTTTATACTTCAAAATGAGTCATGACTATCTGACTCATAGCCTTCCAAAAGGGATGTTCTCATAGCACTCAGAATCCATGGTATTAAAAAAAAAAATCAGTGTGTAATAGGGATCCCAGGTAAATTTCATTTATAAATGAAAAATTTCATTTTAATAATATTTCATTTATAAATGAAATTTTTCATTTATAATATGGACCTGATAAGAGGCTGACACTTTTCATGGAAAATGGCTGGATTGACTCCTGGGTTTCTCCCACAATCGGAAATGTGTCATAAATACAGAGATTCTGAATGGCAAGTGATTTTTCTTTTTTTTTTTTTTTTTAATGAAAAATATGCATTGTAACGTGGTAGATTTGTGGGACAAAATACTCATTTTGTGCTTGAGTTTTAACAAGTACACAAAAAAAGTGAGGGTTTTTTAGCTTGGGGCCAGTAACATGAAAACAGAGGTAGTTCAGACTCTACACCATCTTAGGTTTGGAAGTCATATGTGAGCTAAACAGTGAGTAGAAAATAGCAAGACAAGTAGCATTGCCTGTTCCAACCTGTTCAGGCTACCTGCAGTACATTCTTAGACTGGAGCAGCTCTTAGAAAGTGTAGCACAGCTTTCTTTAGGACAATCCAGGTTGTGTTCAGCCTGTCTTACAGTTTGGTATTCAAGAAGGCCCTTTTTATTAGCATTTTAAATTATTAGCTAGTTTTTTAAATACCAAAGCTTTCATTTGCATATTTATCACTTAGCACTTTGGGCCAGAGAGGTCTTGATCCTGGTTCACCTTTATCCGACTGAAGTTATACTAATGGACAAATACCTCCATCATGGCATGTGTGAGACTTGGTGCTGCAGTTGTTCCCACTAGTACTGTTACAGCCTAAGTGGCCTGTTTTTGTCATGGCAAGCTGGCATTTTTCATATGTTCTTAAAATTCACAAAAATGTTTCAGTGTGAAGAGAAGATCCTGCACACAACAAATTCATGCACATTGTTACTGTGTTATTTGGCCATAGTCATATATATAAAAGCCAGAATGTGTAGAGTTTAATGAGCCAAGTATGTCAAAAGTAATTGGGCACACTGAAGGAAACCGAGCTTGTGGTGATGTGTTTGTACAGCACCCAGCACCAAGGAACTGTAATTGGGATTGGTGTTCCAAAGTCATCCTGAAAAGCAGATAAGAAGTAAAGACTCCTTTAATAATGTGTGATAGAGCTGTGATAAGGTGACCAAATCTTGAACAGGAGCTTGATCAGAGTGTATTTGGGGATGCTCAGATGTGAACATGTGTTGTGATTGCTTTCCAGTAAATGGTTTGTAAAATATGAATGGATTAATCCTTATGCCTTTCATTTGCAATTTAATAATATCTCCCTCCTAGTGCCAGAACATGCTGTTTTTATTTGCTCTCCTAAAAAGAAAGGCAAACTGAAAGAAGTGTGTATGTTTGAAGAACGTAGCAAGCCGAGTAGTTCTTTTTAAAAAGAACTAGATAAAACACTGCAGTTTTACCACTGAGAAAACTGATGCCAAAAAAGGAGTAAAGAGTAAATAATGATTTTGTTTTGTGCTCCTTTGTGAGGTTTGGGTTGGGTTCTTTTGTTTTCAGGGAATTTTTTTGTGTTTGTGCGGGCATATCCTTAGCAAGGTAGGATGAGAAGTCATGTTATAGCCAATATCTCAGGAAGATTTGTTTCCAATTTCAAGTTGTAGCTTCCTTGGTTCCCTCCTGTCCCCAGGAATATTCACTGTTAACTATTCCAGATATAGCTGTTTTCAGAAATGCATCTTTTCTTACCTGAATTTCAAACAATATTTTCTTCATGACAGAATTCAGTGTCTTAATTAAAATGTAAAAGATAGTTTTATTTGCTATAGGTAAATGCAGTTCACTTCATTTGAAATTTTTAATATGATGGGTTTGTCTTTAAAGGAAGGTCTCAAGTCTGATCGCCTGGAGCCCCCTGAAAGTAGCTCATTCCGCATTCAGGGGCACTGCTGTGCTGATCTCCTCAGGGCTCAAGGTAGAGAGTTGTTGCTTTTCATTCAGTGTATTGAAATGAAAGCAAAAGAAAGCAGAAGAGGCATTGTCTGTCTCTAAGAGTAAGTCTGTATTCTTACTGTAAAAAGTAGTGTTAATGGTAACTCTTGCTTTATTACAGCAAGGAAATCATAGGATGAAGCCCTAGAAAATGGCAACTGCTCTGAGATACACTGCATATTATTCCGTTATAAAGTAGTCCCATTAGTCTGTTGGCTGAAGCTGGCAGTGAGAATTGTCTGGAATCCAAGACAATTGACAGAAGAAAGTGGAGGGAATAAAATTGTTTCACAGCTGAGGGAAACACAGAACACAAAACTGATATGAGCGTGATAATGTCAGCTGAGACAGAGCTCCTACAGCACCTTCCCTCCCAAAGAACTGTGGGAGTTTCACTGGAACAGGCTGACAGTGCCCCTGTGACACAGGTTAATTTTGTCAGACCTACTTTGTAGGAAATTGATATGGACAAAGGGGAAATTACTTGCCCATAAAAAGAGTAATGAAGAAGGAATAGTGTCTGAGGTATTGTAACCTCCAACCCCTGACTCCAAAACTACTGGGCTGTTGTATTCAGGGTAGAAGTGCACACATGGGAGGATCCTGCTGATTTTTGCAATTCAGTCATTGATGGTGTCACCCAGTGGAAATGGTGTATTACAATCCACCATTAACATATCTCTTTGTTGACTTTATATATCTTTTCTTTAAACAAGCAAAATCCAAACCTACTTGTAAATGTTCCTAGTAACGCGTCAGTTGTTTATAATAAGAACTGGAAGTAAAAAAAAAGGTGTCAGAGAAGTTTTGACTTTAGCTTCCAGGCAGTAGACAGTAGAAGTGTCAGGGCCTATACAACCGTGTTGTGTCAGGACTATTCACAGTCACTAAAACATAGAAAAACTAAATACCATTAGAAAGCAAAAATAAATTTTAAAAAGATACAAACCATCTAATACTTGTGTGAAGTGGGGCATCTTTTGAGATTCTGGCCTGCAGCCTTCCTGGGATCTGAGTGGAAAAAAAATCTTATCTGGTTAATCTTAGCAAGTTTCAATGGTGGGCCTGATTTGACTGGAGAGAGGATGGAAATGCAAGTGTAACAGAAGTCTGGGTTCACTGGCTTACAGTGATGCTTAGGATGGCTCAGCTCTTGTTCACTAGAGAAACCAAGATTTTTATTTATTTGGCTTGAGTTGGATTTTATTTGGTTGTTTTTTGGGGTCTTCTTTGTATGTGTTTTTTAAGTAAATTCTGCTTGCCACTGTAATCAGTCTGGCTCTGGGCATTTTCCTTCCTTGGCAGGAAACACCAGTCTGTCATGACCTGAAAGTTTCTTATCTTCTCTTGACATACTTGAGAATTCACAGGCTTCTGTCATACCATCCCTTCCTCTCCTGGACATGATGGCATGTGGCAGCTCACTCTGAGAACAAACCCAGTGTTAAATCTCCATTAATAAATACTCACCTTGCATCTAATGCCAAAATAATGGCTTATCGTGATCTCCCATTGGATAACTGCTGCTCAGGGCCTCTCTCACGTGTTCATGAGATGTTGAAACTTTTTCAGATCTGGTTATGAAGCAACTTGGTTATGTGCTGTCCTTGGAAACAGATGTGATCCACATAATAAGAGCAGTTTCATAGCTCAGCAAAAAAATTGCTGTTTTTCTTGAGGAATGAGGTTGCATCAGGATTTGTCCAACTCATTTCTTTAACAGCCAAAGTATGTGTTTGACCATCTGCATTTTTCAACTAGGGAAAAACAAACATAAATCAACTGTGATTAATTAAGGAAAAATACCAAAATTCTTACTCAAACATGAGGATTGTTCTGATTGTCAGTAGAAAGCAGTTTCTAAAAAGAGCTTAAGGCTAAGGTTTAGTTAGCCTTTTTAAAATTTTTCTTGTAGCTCAGTGATGTTAGAATAATAGTGTAATTAAAATGAAGTTAATTACAGATTTGGTTTTTGGAAAACAAGTAACAAAATGGCTGTGGGTTCATGGATATTCAGTAGGTTTGTCTGATCACAGAGGAGATTAGGTCACAAACTATGTGAAAGACTTAATGCTACAAAATTTTAACAAAACTGTGAGTTCAAAAATGCAAATGAACATTGAGGGTCTCGATAATTGGCCTTTTAGCTTTTCCTTATAAAAACAAAGGTTAATTTGCCTTTTAAATGGGCCAGTAAAATTAAATTGGCATCCTACAGTGCATGTAGAATAGATAGTCAGGAAGAAAAAGTTACTAATAGAAGATAGATAGACCATCAAAGGGTTAATCTTCAAAATCTGCAGAGAATACAAACCTGAACCAAGGGAAATAAGAGTGGGCAAGTAGTTGCATTTGTTAGAAGATATTGTGGTGATCCTTCAGTAGGAAGAATAGTTACAAATACCTGAAGGACCCAATCAGAAGCTCTGGTCTCCCTGCAAACAGCAGCTCTGTGTTGGCTGTAAGATATTATTTGGAGAAAGTCCTGATTACAGTCAGGCTGTTCACAGACTCTGGTTGTTTTTTTTCTCACATTACTCACAAATTGAGAATGGGCTCCTTGCATAAACGAGCACAATCTGCCATGAAAATACACTTTAATTCAGTTGAGTCACAGTTCAGAGGTATTCCTGAGTCTTACACCTGATAAGAAATAATGGGTGAACACAGGATTGTTTAAAATACTCTGTGTTTTTAGGGTCAGGACACCTTGGAAAATATGTTTTGTTTGCATTGCAAGTAGGAATGTTTCCTGGAATACTGGCTTTTCTCTGCAGTTCAGAATCTACATAAAAACTAGTAAACTAGGCCATTAATAAATATGGAAAAGAAGCCTGATCTGTGAGGTATGGGCTCAGTGTATGTGAGGACACCCAGCTCTGTTAATCCCACTTCATTGATTATTCCCATGGAGTTAGAGGGTTTACAAACCATTTAAATGATTTGGAGACTGCCAAATTTTCTAATGTGTTTTTTGTTTTTCCCTTTTTTCCACCTGTAAGTTAATGCTTTTTATTTGCTACTTCAGCAGATAATTTTTTATGGTAGCTTTTCTACTTTATATCCTGCTGGTATATAGTTTAACAAAATGCCTTTTTAAACAGTGTATTTAAATCCTCAGTCATGCCTCTGGGAATAAATTCTTACTGTATTATAACTTATTTTATATCTTTTCATTACTGTGGTTGAGAACCTCTGCAAACTTTCCTTTCAGAAATTACCACCTCTTACTTCCTTTCTGTGTCTCATGTGTGTCTCCTTTCTGTCTGCACCAGCTGTTAGTTGCTGCTGGTATCCACAGCTGGTCATGTCCTGTTACAGTGGCTTAAATACTTAAAGAAATTCCTTAATAGCATTTCTAGTTTTTGCATCTGGAGCTCCAGGAAGAAAATCAAATTTTCACACCTGACTGCCAATTTTAGATGTTGTCCATGATGCTGTGTCAATGAGCTGATATTGTAGAGAATCCTTTTTTAAATTACTTCAACAGTTTTTAGTGATCCTGAATGGTAGCATTTATGGTGGGAAATGTTTTGTGATGGTGCTTTCAGAAGTAACAATGCTGTATATTTCTGCGTAGAAGTGATGTCTTCCTTACTGATAATTATTTCGCCTTGCTTTTTGCAAAGTTAAATATGCAGCGTTTTTGCAAAAGTGGTTAATGGAGCTGGTTGAAAACTGTTGTTAAATCCAGTTCTTGACAAGTGAAATTGTTAATGTTGAATGAACGTTTTTCTGGGATTTTTTTTTTCATTACAATGGGACTTGCTCATCTCAGTCCAGAAATGGTATGATTAGAAGTGCTGCTGTATTGTATTGTATTGCAGTTGTACAGCCTTTTTATGATCCAGAGCCCCAGCACCTCATAGCTCAGGCTCCTTCTCTACCTCTGGTGCAGGCTCCCTCATGGAAAAAACCCAGGGTCACAAGAAATTTGTACTTTTCCTACAGAGCTGAACAACAAAGAAACTATTTTTCCTGCAATTCCCATGAAGTTGGCCATGTTTATAAATTGCAGTACTTTCATTTTTGTCCAAAATGGTTCAATTGTTCAGTTTCTATAGAGGATGGGAAATAATGAAGTGTATTTATCCCCAGATAAGTGCATGGGACAAAAACCCACCTTTGTCTGCATTTTGATTATTTTCTGGTACAAGATGAGTTCCTCAGGACAGCAGAATTGTTAATGACTAAAAGCCTTCAGGTTAAGGGGTATCAACCTTTGTCCCATGAAGCAACAATATGTGTTTCTCATTTGTGTTGCCATATAACAACCCACAGAGTTCCCAAACAGCTTCAGAAAGATTTTAACACTCGGTTAAGAAGCCACCATAATTTCTCACTGAAAAAGACCACACAGAGATTTCAGAGTTGTGGACATCCAGATTTCTTTGAATCAGATACTAATCTAGTTTGGATACCAGGGGAAAACCACACCTTAACTTTTTGACCTTTAGGCAGACCTGACATTTGTTACATAGCTGCTAACAGAGCTCTCAAGGTGCTACTTAAAGAAGGAAGGATATTTTACAGACAGGCAATGTAATCCCATGTTTGTTTTTAATTAATATGGAGCAATTAGTGGGTTACAACAACGTATCAGGACAAAACACAACTAAAAATGTGTTCAGGACAGTTTAATTGTTAGAAAGTCAGTACAATTTACTGCTGCACTGAAATTAGTACACATTATCACATTAATTCACTCCATCTGCTGCATCATACAGAATAATTTCAGGAATGGTTAGAAGGCTTGCCTCAAATAAACTTTGAAAGTTTGATTGCATTCGTTATATTTCAGACTTTAACACCCTTGTCTGTCTTTCTTAGTCTGTTCACAGTTTTCCAGAGGAGTTTATGCCATCTTTGGATTCTATGACCAGATGTCAATGAACACACTGACGTCGTTTTGTGGAGCCCTTCACACGTCCTTCATCACACCCAGCTTCCCAACAGATGCAGATGTGCAGTTTGTCATCCAGATGCGGCCAGCATTAAAAGGAGCCATCTTGAGTCTCTTGACTTACTATAAGTGGGAAAAGTTTGTGTACCTCTATGACACAGAACGGGGTAAGCACCATCATTTTAACAGATTTTTCTATTTTGTAGCTTGCTGTAAGTATTACCAGAATCAGTACATACAGCCCAGTTTTCTTCTGGATGTAGGCAGAACATTCTGATGGTCCTAGAAAACAAGTTTGTTCTGAAGAAACTAAAATGAATGGATAAGTGAAAAGGAGGCATCTTCCTATTACTGATCATTTTTAAAGAGATTGTCTGAGAATAGTGTTAGCAGTGTAAGTATTCAATTTGGCATGCCTGGTTTCCACGGAACTGCAGGCTGCACACTTGCCAGGGTTTTTGAGTCCTTGCAAAATGAATAAAGTCGACACTATGAAATAGGCTGATAAGCAGGACCTTCCACTGTGCGTGACATTGCAAATCCCACACCACTTTACATAAATGCACATTTCTCCTGTCACTGGACAAAGACAGTCCATGCTAAGATATGCTCTGGAGATGTCTAAGCGTCAATAATGGTTTAAAAATACAGTGTGTAAGATGCTTTAGGGTTCAGCTGGAGAAAAGATGCTCTAGATGTCTCACATTGCAGAGACAAATTGACATACATGCCAAGAATGACCAGAGTTATGTTTTACTAAATGGAAGCATATTAAAACCAGTGTTTTCACACTTAAGCCAATTGTTAATTACTAAGAAGTCAAAAATGTAGCAAATACTGTCAAAAAGAGATCTAGACATCAGAAACCATTTTCTGTGAGGAATCTGGCAGTTGCCACCTGCTCCGAGTGGCAAAATTTGCTCTGTTACAGATTTCACCTGGGTAGCATTTTTTGTATCAAATAGATGTGCCACTGCCCTTCTTACCAGCTTTATGATTTGCAACTTCAAGAAATTCTTCAGATCAAAGGGATCTCCATAGAGACAAAGAAGCTTAGATTCTCTTCCTGGCTCCTGTGACAAAATTCCCTTAGGCTACTGCATGTTGTTAAGGATCAAATCTTCAGTGGGTGTGCTTTTCACACTGAAGATGATTAGCATCACCCAACTAAAAACTAAAAAATCATATATTGAAAGAAAGTAGTTTTCAGTCTTATTTAGATGATTGCCAAGAGTTCTGAATTTTCTGAGTAACTTGGAGATGTGAAATATTTCTAGCACTGAAAAACACAAGCTATGAGATCAAGTAGGAAAGTATGGAAAAGTTAAGAATGCCATTGCTTCTTAAATATTGTAAAACGACTACCCATAGATCTGTTTTTCTGGTTTAGTCCACTTTTAAATAAAAGCTCCTGTGAATAAGCCATTTATCTGAGTGAGAAAGGCTTCTTGTGGCCAAATATGATAAATTTAGAGCATGTGATAAAGTAAAATGTCATTTATTCCAGGATTTATGAAACTTATCATGATTAAGGCTAATAAAGTTTGCTTTGGAAAGAGTTTCACCAGCCATTGAAGAAATTTGTCACTTTAGACTGGAAAAGTCATCCAAAACAGTGAGAGTTTCACTAGAACTTGTCTAGATGCCATGACTATCAGACTAACTGAGATTGAAATGGGAGTCAGGAAAGGGGGAACTTGCAACCTCAAACGCTTATTTATTTGCAGTTCTCAGTGTGTACAATCTTTAGGTAGACACAGACCAAGCATGAACTTATTGTGATGGCTAATCCCTTTGGAACAGTTCAGTCATAATCTTAAAATTACTAACCAAAATCCTGTTGTTAACCTGCAGCATCTCACACGGGTGTTACACAGGCCCTGTCTTTTGTCAGACATTCTGACTAAGTGTCAGAGTGACAAATCTGAATTAGATGCCAGTGAATATGACTGTAGGATTATAATATGTAGCACAGAGCTAGAAGACAGAGGACAGCTGTGTCTTTAGGATGGAAGAAGCATCAGTACATATAGGTAGCTTGATGATGGGCTTTAAGTTGTTTGGGATAAATTTACCACATCTTATCTGTCCTTCCTGTATATCCTTGCTGCTGCTGGTTGTAACATATCTACTATCTGCTAAAACAGGAGAAAAAAATGAACAGTTTATTATCCTCAGTTAGTGCTGATTTAGTTTGCTTAATAGCAACTTGGTAGCCATCCTATCAGATTTATAATTCTTCCAGTATCATCATAAATTAAGAAGTTTACTATAGGAGAGATGCAGGGCAATAGGTGCTGAGAAATGGGCATTGGATTCCTTTGCTTGAGGAATGGTAAATCATGTATGACAGCACATGAAACATTTGGCAGTTCCAGTAGACTCCCCAAATTCCTGTGATAGACCTTCAAATATCAAAAAGATCCCCCAAGTTTGAACAGTAGTCATGGGGCATGACTCCTTGTGTCAGGTAGTGAATAGACTGTACATGTTCCTTTGCTGAGATACCATTAGAAATGCAAACACTAGAGCTGTCACAATTTTTAATAATTCCTGTCTTAGATATTTAACTGCTTTGGGGCACAAACACTGTAGAGAGAAGGTGTTAAGCAGTTTACTGTCAGTTCCTGAAATAAACTATCATTTAAATAGTGCCTTTCTAAGAAGGTTATAATCTCACCAAGAACCTGAGAAATCACTAAATATTAGACTACTCTTTCTTGTGTTAAATATCAGTTATGGACTAAATGGTTCTTGCAAGTAGCTTTGCAGTGTTCTGCTCAAGCTAAACACTGCCACGCAGTAACCATTGCATTTACTATTAATAAGTACCACAGCATATTACAGATGCCATGCAAAACTGAGTAAACCTTCTTGTGGATTTTTTGAACTCTTTTGATTTAAGCTTAGGAGAATGGAGCTTTGTAAAATTGTTTTCTTTTTGTTCTTTGTCATCAAGTCATGTAATCATATGGTTCCCCCTAAGTGACATTAGGTGCTATACTGTGATGTTTGGCTCCTGCAATGAAGAAAAAAGATAAATCTCAAACAATAGAATAAAATTAAGATGTACAGTTACATAGATAGGTGGTGAAGCTTTTAATCCGTTGAGTTAGTGTGTACCTTTTATATACTTTTAAGTATAATATTTTATTTTCTGTTGCTATGAGATGACTGAATGCTGCAGATTGTGCTCTCAAATACATACTTGTGTGAAGGTGTAAAATTCAGTTTCTTGAGAACTGCTAAAGTACATGGAAAAAAAAAATGTGAGATTCATTAATTTCACCAGCAGGAATTATGTCGTATCATTGCTAATTTCAGTTGATGAACTTATCTTTCTATGAAGAAACAGAAAGTTGAGAGAAATACCAGATTGCATTTCTCTTCTGGTACCAGTACAAAAAACCCCAAACATACTTTGCAGAGAGCAATGATGCCTCAGGAAATGTCTGCTAAGGGAAGAGAGGACGTTAAGCAGTGTGTAGAATAGTCATATGTTCACTCCATGCCACATGCTTTTAGTTCATGTGAAAGGGAAAGGCAGGGTTGATTTCTGTTTGTATTAACTCACATCAGTAAGTTGACACTGCTGGTTGCTGTGATGCGTGCAAAATATCTGATTAATTGTGAGGTGCTAACTGACTCAGTAGGCTTCTCTGCAGTAGCACTAAGACTAATTAAGATTATGTCAGGATGAGATGAGGTGAGGTTACATACAGAAAGCTATTAATAATTTGGGTAGCACTTGTTAGGAAAGTTAGCTTTTGGATCTCATGCTGAGGATTATATTTCATCAAAACCCTCAGGTTTACTTTCAGTCTTCAGTTCTGTTTCTCCTCTTGCTTTACTTTAAATCAGGTGTTGTTCCACTAAATTCAGTGAACTGGAGTTACACAGGTGTGAATGTGTGGAAAGGTAAGATTGTGGTTTCATAGTCATGCTTGAAAGTGTGAAGTAGTTCTCATTTAATGATAAAAATGGTATGGTGGATTATAATACTGAAGGTTTTGTTTATTTAAATGTTCATAATGTTAAGTAACATTATGGTTTATTTTTGCCAGAGAGACACAGTTTTGTAGAGATTGTTCGCTTTCCATCTGTCAGTATAGCACAGCATTTTGTCCTAAGTTACTTTGATTTGTCATACCTACTGTGCACAAATACACCTCTTTCTGCCATGCACATCGTTTAAACAAAATCACACCAAGTGATTTCTGTGATTTGTATCAAGTCCTCATCTTCTTTCTTCGAGTGATAGGAGTCATCACAGGACAGGGAAGTGACTGACTGTGTTTCTGTAATGCCTTCCTACTCAGTGGCAGCTCAGCCTAGACAGAGGTACAGAGACATCCCAGTCTTCATGGCTTGTAACCAAATACCTCACTAAATCTGAAGTTCTTCTGTTATTTGGTTTTGATTTAGTGTGTCACTAGGTATCTAGGAGGACTTAAGATCGAGGAAAAAAGCCTTGATAAATAAGGTTATTGTTGGCTAACTTTAATTTTTCATTGGGTGGCACTGGCTAGATGAAGGCTGAGGCAGGGAAGTGTTAATCTAGTGCCCCAGGTTATTTGGCTAAGGAGAGTTGAAAATGTCTGCTTTAAAAGCAGTTACATCTTTAATCCTTACTGCTACAGAAAGACAAAAATTTGACCTGAATGTAACGGATAGGTAAGGATGCAGGAGGCCTGAACATAAAGGTCCGGAAAATATGACCAGACTTATTTCTTCTAAATATAGAACCTCCTGGTACTCTGCTGCATAAAGAAATGCTAGGTTAAAAAAAAAAAAAAAAAGGTTCAACTGGAAGCTTTTCAATTATCACGTGCAAGGCATCGAATTGCCTTAAAATGGGTTTACTACAAGGCAATGAGGTCTGAGTCACTGCTTCTGCTGAAGACAAAGAATAACTCTGTTTAGTTCTGCTTTTACAAAATGAGGTTAGTTATCTATCGCTATCAAAGGACAAGACACTTCTGTGTTGCTTTCCCTGGAGAATGAGAGATTGAAGCTGATAAAAGAAGTGGTATGTAGAACCAGGCTCATTATAGCTTCCACAAAATTAAAATGGTAAGGTTTGGGGGTTTTTTTATGAAATAAGAGATGCATTGAAAATTACTCATATGTAGAATGTAACAATTTATTTTTTTTTCAAAGCATGTAGGATAAGATTAATTTTTGTGGATTCTGAAAAGGACTGTGCTTCAGTAGTTGGTGGAATTCAAGGGATTTTAGAGCATTGGGTTCTGGTGGACTGATTCTCTCCTGAAAACAGCAATGAAGAATGCACCCTAACCAAATGACTAACTCCTGATCATAAGCACCTTCCATCTGCAGAGAGGTGCAAAAGAACTCCTCCTTCCACACAGCTCATTTCTTAAACTCTGTATTGTCTTTCTGCATGTCAGGAGGTTTTACTTTCTTTATAAAGATCATTCTTCAATGACGGGGAAAATGAAAATAGTGGTAGCAGCTACATCAGCATTAGTAAACCCTGAATTCAGCACCTGCTGATCAGTCAAATGTGAAAAGAATCGATAGCTGAGCTGTTCATTAACATGTTTATTCTTCAGAGCAGGGGAGTTATTCCACTAGCTGAAGAACTCCTCTGAATCCCTTACATAAGGAAAAAAGGAATTAACACTGATTTACAGTTTTTTCAGAATTAAACATGGACTTGGTCCATTTTAAAATTATAATTCATGTTTTCTAGTATGTTTATACCTGTTTAATTCTTCTGAGTTGCACCTATGAGGTGGATGTGTTGTATTTTACTTACATTTTCAAAAGTATGAAAGGATTTTAAATCTTGACATTTTCTTCTGTAAATATCAGTCTGTGGTGAAGAATAAAGCAACATACAGAGCTTGTTGGGAAGCCTGTAAAACACCAAAACTGACAAAATGGGAGGGTTACTGCAAACCTTGATTCTTCTGAGTTTTCTGGCTCTTTTCAGGAGTGTTTTGGACTGCAGCCCAGGACCATGGGGATGACATGCAGACAGTATCAATTACTGGCATTTAGGTAGCTATGTAGATAAGCTGTCTCATTCTCCTTTCCCACTTCTTTATATAGTGGGAAGTGCACAGCAGGGAGTAAGACCTTGGCAAGACCTCCTGTGTCACAGGACTAGGAGTCACAGGTCTCTACATTTGAAGAATTATGTGCCCCAGTAACTGCCATGCAGAAGTTTTCTGCTAGGTCAAAACCAACTTGCAGCATGGCCACAAAATGTGGCATCTTTTGCATGGCGCTGCTTGAACTTGAAAGGATGTGGTGTAGGTTCAGGTTTTCATGCTCTGCTACAATAGAGAACACACACAGCATAAAGATCCTTATGACAGAAAATCCATTATTTAGATTTAAAGAACAGTCATATTTTGTGTAGTTAGATGCAATAAGAAAATTATCTGTTTCTTTCACTATCAGCCTTTGGAAATGAGTGATTTTCTGATCTTATAATGCCTGGAATTTGTGTTTATACAGAATTGAAGGTTGTAGATACAGCTTAGCAATGTTTGTATAAAATATAAGTAATTTACCCTCATGAGGAGGCAATCCTTGACATTCTTATTTAGGGTGCATTGTTTCATTGCTTTCAACAGTGTAATGTATGAACCAAAGCTCTACTCGGGAAACCTGCTAGGACCTTAACTGAAATATTTCAGGATTGCTTTACTGTTTGATTTTACTGCCTAAATGTGTTTGGGAATAATCTGAGCCTGAACAGTTAAATCTAGCTTTTGATAATCACTTTCCATTTATTTCCTCTGAAGTCTCATACAGACTCCTTTTATCTTGGTCTCTGTGGTACACAGATACAGAAGAAAGCCCTTTTACTGATCCTTGTCCAAACAAACATTGAGACCTGTGTGGGAGAATGGATGTTGGCTGGTTTTTAGGTGGACTGAGAGCCTTAAGCATTTTTCTGCTGATCTTTCCCATTAGCTGCTATTTGTTTAGCTTACCCCAGTAATCACTTAAACCATTTTCCTAGCTTATGAACAAGAGGAATGAATCAACTTTGAAAGTCATCCAGCGTGAGATGTATCGTGCTGGCAAGATGCAGCATAAGACCAACAGCACAGAGTTCATGGGGATATTCTGTGCAGCAGCTTTGTACCTCTTTACAAGTGTTGTGTACACACAGTGGGTTCGGTTGGGTGTGGAGATGCCCAGGCCCAATGCCTGAGCATCCCTTGAAGCTGTTGGAACACATGCTACTGTCAGCAGTGTTTTCCAGCAAGAGGAGTAATTGCACACGTGCAACACATCTCTGTCTTGTTCCATGGAGCCTCTGAGAATAAGGAAGTGTGTCAGCCCATTCATTAAATAAAGGGTATTACGGTATCCTCGTATCCTCACTCACACTGAGTGGAATCCAGTTGTGGTTGAGAAAGTGTCAGAATCTGACTTAACTTTATGTGAAATCAGGTTGTAAACCCAAGTCAGAACATTCATGATACAGATTATGAACAGGCAGATTTAGGATAAATAATTTCTGGCAGCCTAAAGCAGGATGTGTGCACCCTTGTGAT
The DNA here is from genome assembly GCA_013398175.1 of Climacteris rufus. Lineage (NCBI taxonomy): Eukaryota > Metazoa > Chordata > Aves > Passeriformes > Climacteridae > Climacteris > Climacteris rufus. The sequence goes on along the minus strand of VZRZ01008460.1, from coordinate 1,995,786 downwards.
CCTAATGAAAGCCACCAGAACTCTCAGGATCATGAGCTGAGGCCTTGCATATCTTATGTAGTAAACAGAAGAATCAGCAGCATTGCTACTCACCAAAGCCTTAGAGATAGGTCTGCAAATGACTGTATTTATAAACTGAGCTGTGTAAATGCATGCCTTTAAATATTTATCTTTTCATAAATATGCATGTTTTATCAAGTTTCGGTGGAGCTGTAACATTTCATTTTTTCATTGTATGCCCAAGTAATTTAAGTGGCAGACACTTTTGTTCTCAGTTGATTTTATGTCTGCAACAGAAAAGCTTAAATGGTCAGAATCTCATTTTTCCAGATTTCTTGAAACAGAGCTAAAGTTCAACAGTTTCCAAGTGCAGGTGGAGGGGGGAAGGGCTGAAAAGATACATGAGAATCATTGTTGGCCCTTTTTCTCTGAGGCAAGGGCAAGGACTTGACACAAAGCCAAGCCTTAGAGGCAATGGAAAGGCTTTGCTTGGAACCAGAGGAGACAAGCTGGAATTTCTTGATTCTGGGGAGCAAATGGGACTAGACTAGAAAGGAAGGCTGTAGAAAATAATACCTGTATGCAAAAGACTGAAGGTAAATTTTTATCAAACCTATTTATTTAGCCCATGTCACACAACAAATCTAGGAATTTCTGAAAGTTACTTTTCTTGAGTTTATTATTTTGCAACTGTAAATACAGCACAGCTTTAAAAATTGGAAGTCTTTGATGTCTTTGGCATATGGATGCTCCGAGCAAGGCAAGCTGGCTTCATCTGGAAACTTGGGCTGATTTGCCCATGGAATTAAACTGTCCTGCTGACTAAAAGTCTGTGTCAGGGGGCTGGTACTCTCAGTGGGACTGAAGAAAGCAGCACTATTTAATATGAAATCAAGATGAAGTGATTTCCAAGTATGTACTAGAAAGAGATGTGTAACATTGCATTACTATACGAACTTGACTACTTCAGTGGAGTAGCAGGTTCTGGTTATCACAGGTTTTCCAAAGGAAGGACATTTTGACACCCAATTCCTTAGTGCAGTTGAGGTGGCAGTTATTTAGCATGTTAGTATTCTTACAAGTTTGCAAATGTTATCACCTTTCACTGGATCTTGACAGGGTCTTTGCTCTTCGTGTGAATCTTTGTCGACCTACAAATCGTTCTTTCTTAACCGGAGTGACAACTGTTACTGGTGGCCCGTGGTATTTATGGAACAATGGCTGTTTCTTATTCACAATGAGGGAACAGGTTCCCAACATACACTGTGAGAGACCACACACTTCTTTGAGCTTGATGTGGTGGTGAGAAGAGAGTTTTCAGCCAAGGCAAATGAACCATTTCCTGTGTGAAGAACTTCTGCAGAATGAGCACAGGCTGTTGTGGCTTAATGAATGATGATGATCATTGCAAGTGATAAAGAACACCAAACACAAAGGAGATTTCTCCAGTGCTTGAGAAATACATGAGTAAAATGAATTATCTCAACATGTTAGTAAACCAAAGCTTCTCCATTCATAGAGTGGCCTCAGATACTCCAGAAGAGCTTCTCAGCTGAGCAATGACATGCATGTTCTTTTCTCACTACTAAAAGAGAGACTTCATATGCAGTTTGAATTTCTTTTGATACAAAGCTGTGTCATGCTGGGTGAATGGTGTGTAAGAATTTAGCTTTGTTAAAGCCTTTGTGCTTTTGAAGTGATTTTCATTTGATGATCTCAAACAGCAGCAAATCAATGCTGCTATGCAAGGGATCCCAGTCCCATTTTTCAGATGGAAGATTTGATGTACTGATCAGCAGGTTAACAATCTGGTCTTCATCTGCTTACATACATGGAAATACCTTTGTTGAGTTGAAAGCACGGTGAGCTTTGACTTAAGAGATGTGCACAATGTCATGCTGGAAGTCAATGGCCATGGTTACTAATGAAAAGCAGTTTTTCCTACTCCTGCACAAGAATTCCCTTAGATTGTAGCATGAATTTCCCTTTTCACCTAGAAAAATACTTCAGCCTCTGAAGAAAGTCATATGGATTACTTAGAAGCTTTGCATTTAAGGTAGTTATTTAAAGATGTTTGCCATGGCGTTTATATGAACAAATCCACTGGTTATAACTTCAGTACTTTCTTCATCTATGACACTTGGCCCTTTTAGATGTAGTTTCTTCTTTCAGGCTTCAGAGAATTTACCAAACTAGTTTGACCACGTGCCTTTTTCTTCCCAGACAATATCAGCTGTCTTAGTAAGCATAAAGATAATTCAGGTGCTTTGTAGAAGGATAATAAATCTGAATGCATTTGTGACAAACCCACTCAGCTAGCAGGTAAAATGACCTCGTATTGTATTTAGGTTAAGGAGTTTTTAAAGGATTTTTCTCTTACAGAGATAGATTTTTCTCTGGTTTCTCTTGAGACATTTAATATCACACCTTCTTTTCTTCCTTTTTTTTAATTCTCCTTCTTGCAATTCAGAGTAGGACAGCACTGTGAGCCTGCATTTCAGGAGGTATATAAGATATGGTAGTACAGTGGGATGAAAAATAGCTCCATAATGTGATTAAGTATTAATCTCTAAAGAAAAAAAGTGAAAAGTTCCTGACATGAATTTTATACTCAGTAACAAGTAATTATTCATTTCTTCACCTCTAGATGCATAGCTTTTCCTGGCCACCTCTTTTGCTTTAATTCATGATGCAAAGAATCATCAGGAGGGAAAGGTGACCTGAGGTTTTATTCCTCCTTAGCCTGAGCTCATCGTGTTCACAGACTGTTGCTTTGCACTTATAAGTATTTCTGACTTAGCTTGGTTGTCAGCAGCCCAAGGAAACAAATCAGCAGTCAATGATTTGCACAGCTTAGCAGCATTTAGTCAGGGCCCCTCTTCAGTTTGTTAAACTGAACAGAATTGTCATCTCTTACAACAGCAAAGTAACCCCTTTAATGCTGAAATGTTTTGACTCCACTATTTAGGGCCAGATTCCTCAGGCACCCCTCTACGATGCAGGTGTGCCCTGGAGTCTGGATCTGCATGTGAAGTACATCTGTGCTCCTTCCAGGTGGATAGGATGGAGCCTAAGTAAAGTGCTTTTGCCAAGGTAGTAGCTTAGTGAGCAGTATGGGCTGGTGCAAAACACCTGAAAGTGAAGAATTTCATAAGCCAGAGCTGTGACTGCTGGAAACACAACTCGGGTCTGTCCTGTGCCCCAGCACAGTGAGTACTGCTGGAGCTGGGAGTGCCTGGGAAGCTGTGAGCATCCCAGAGCCATGCTGGCACCTAACAGCAGCAGTCTGGAAAGGTTAGCAGATCCCAAGAAGTGGTTGGTAAGGTTTCTTAGGACCTTCTGAGGTCTTGTTTGCTATGGGGATATTTTTGTCAATGATGGCAGTAATAATAACATGCAGTGAATTGCCAGGGCTGTGCACATATTAGGTGTAAGAGGACTACTGTTACTTGCATGAAGTGCTAGTATCTTTATAACATTTCTTCTGTTGTTTATGTTATTTCTTCACTCTATATTCATAGCAGTAATTCACTTTTGGTAACTCAGATTTTGATAATCTGCCCAGCCGTACTTGAGAATGGGTTTAAAGAGGAGCAGTACCACTCTGCACCCTGCACTGAACCCTCCTGCCCTAGGCCAAACACACATCCAAATTCCTTTGTTCAGCTGTGGGATTTTTTAATCAGCACCTACGTGTTATAAGCACTTAACTGAGGATTCTTTCCCCTTTGCGAAGTAAAAGACACTTCCTGGCAATTCTAGCTTAGCTTAATGAAATGGCTGCTGTTCAGTGAAAAGCCCTTGTGCTCCTTTTCTCTTCTTGTGGCATGGTGTACAAAGCAATCTAAACACAGTGACTCTGAGCTGGTCTTAAGCTGTCTAGATCTCACAGTTATAGTTAAGTGGACTTTTCTAGAGAAGAAAATACATGGCAATGGTCATTAATGATTTTCTGAGGGTACCACAGAATATTTTAGACACTTCAGAAGCCATTAAATAAGTATGGGATATAATGCAGACATGTTCAGGTGTCTTTTTTAGCAAAAGCGCTTCATGCCGGTCACTCTAAGGGCATAATATTATAATTTTTGTTGCTATATATGGCCTTGTAAATTTATACTATGATCCCCTTGGTGATATAAAAATAATGAGGTAGTCTCAGAATTAACATGGGAAAGCATTTGTTAAAACTCTTGTGTGCCTTCAATTCGAGTGGTATAGTTAATACTGAAATATGTGTGCTTCTAATGGATGAATACATCAAATAAACTAAACTGTTGGATGGAGTTGTGATCTAAACAATATATTTCCTCTATTGGATGTAATTTTCAGTTACATTATGTCCTGCTGAGCCATCTGAAATATCTCAAAGACTGCATAATTGTCATTCATTTTTATGAAATGCCAAAGTCATATAGTACATTGACCTCAGTCTATGTGCATTAATTCATCAAGTATTTAATTTGATGACTTTAAGTCAGAACGGCAGTATGAAATCCTTTTAGGGCAATTTATTTATTTTGCCAGCATTATATACACATAACACCATCATAGACTGGATTCTGTCATGATCTGCTGCTAAGACTAAAGATATTGTGTGTTTCTAGATCAAAGAGTGCTGTTTGCTGCAATTGTAGTTTTTACTGGCTTTTTTTCCCCTGCTTGAAAAAGGGGATATTATGCTTTTAGGACAATATTAGTCTACAGTTTGTGTAGTTTAGCACATATTTTATTAGCAAGATAAAGCTCTATTCTTTAAGGGGAATGAAAAAGAAAAAAACAACAAAAACAGGGATATGAAAAATAAAGAACCCAGTCTCCTGACATTGTTTGGCTCAGCAAGATCAAACCTTTCAGCTGACTACACCAGTGTCAGTAATTGCTCTGTAGATAGAATTGCCTATTGCTCAGTAGGACTGGCATTATCGATCAGTTGGGTTTGTCCATGAACTGACAGTGATAACCTCAAATTAGATCACATTTTTATTAAAGGAATAAAATCAAATTATACCTGACTGTAGACAAATAATAATGAGTTATAGTAACACATAATTTTTGCAATAACATTTTTGCAAAGATTTCTTAAAAGTAAAGCCCCAAACCCTCCTGTTTTGTTTTTCATGCCATTTGTTCTCTGGGCAGGCCCATGGGTTTTTAATGGATTTGTAACGGTTGCCACAAAGAGGTGGAGAGGTGGGGGTGGGAGTGGAGAGCTGAGCTTCTCTTTGAAAGGGGAGGTGTATGAGAGGGAATACAAGGATGCATAAGTTATTGCAGCCTCAAGGCAGCAGTAATTTATGCACTGACAGTTTGAGTTTCATGCTATGCTATTTTGAAAAAGCCTTACAATGAACTGCCTCTATTACACAAGTGTCTGTGGTGCTTTAAGAGATATTCCACATCATGGAGACAGTTTGAACAAAAACTTTTGGAACAAATTCATCACAGTGTGGTAGTTGTCCTGTTTCAGTAAGAAAAAATAGTGATAAAAAAGCAGGGTTATTTTCCACATTTTAACATGAATTTGGGTGCCCTGAAGCATTTTGCAGGGTTGTCTTGTTGCTTATTTGTCTGGTTTTAGATATGTTGATGCAAGTGAAAATTGTGTGCATCTACATTGTATTAGTGTTGTTTTTATTGTAGTCAACCTCTCTGGAACCACTTAGCTACCCATCTCAAAGAAAAACAACAAAATGGATGTGAGTGGCAGACATTTAATAATGACCCATTTGGTTTGCCTGTTTTCCTTATGCTCCAAATCAAAGGAGAGTCATTCATAACATGCAAGACCAAACAATGCTTCCCTTTTGACATGACCATATAATAATATCTCTCTATTAAAGCCCAATTTCCATATAAGAAAGTATTCAGCTTGGCTGTTTGATTATGAATTCCCAATTATATTGTAATAATTTTCATTATTTTAACAACTATTGTGAAACTACACATCTGGAGGCCTAAATAGAAACAGTTACTTCAAAAGTTCAAAGTGTATAGAATTACACTGAGCTTTCATTAGTAATACAACATACTGAGTGTAAGCAGCTGTACACCATTCCAATTTAGATATTATTTATGTAATCTCTGCATTGACCTCCTTCAAAAACTGGCCACAGTAGTCAATGTAAACGCATCATTGTCTATCTTGTGGTGAATTTTAGATGCCAGCTGCATCCTCATAACATTTTATTGGGTCTCCTATGAAAATTATGGATAAAAAGATAATGTGAGCAATGATGTTATTTATTCTTAAGTTTTAAGTGCTATCCGTTTTGCATAGATATTGTCTTGGTTTATGGGATATTCATTTGCATTCTTCTGCAGATAGTGGTTTTGTGACTTTAGTGACCTGCCTCTGACTCAAAAGCTGCGCTTTGTCAAAATGTTTTTAACATTAAAACTTTTACTGCAGGGGATTCGGACTGCTACTGGATGTAACCAAGTTGTGTATAAATCAGCATATGCCTCAGAGCATAGCAAAAGCCATTCATTGCATTTCTTTGAAGTAAAGCAATGCAGATTTGCACAGGTGAAGATTTGACCTAATGTGTTTAAAAATAATTTCTTTATAGGTCCATTTCAAACAACAGAATTGTAACACAGAGATAAGGACTTGTACAAAATAATTCTTATAAAAGAAGATTAAAAAATCTGCTATTTTTTGATATTCAAATGTGTTCTTTTTTCTAAATCCCAGATAGGTAATCTTTAGGACTTCACATGAATAATGGATGCTATTTAAAATGTTTGCTTAAGAACAATGAGTTCATTGTATCAATAATGAGAAGTTCTGCTGTGGACCACTTTATAATATTTTGATTGTCATGTTTTATACCACTCTTGAGGTCAGATGGTAGAACTTCACTTAATTACTGTATTTAACCTGCAGTCATTACTGAAGGTGGGGAGGGAATACATTTCTGCTCTGTTTCTGCAGCATCTGTCACAATGGGGATTCTCGGGAACTACTTTAAACAAATAATTGCAGATTATGACATTAGAATGAAGGGAAATGGGGAGGCTTCAGTGGACATTTTGCTACAAAATTGAGAATTAGTTTGAGTTTTATTACTCAAGGTAGGTTTATATGAGTTACAGTAAGGAGAATTGTGGCCTGAATTGTCACACAGAGACCAGAGTCTAGAAGCAATAAAAACAGAAATTGCTGTGTCACAAGGGAAACTGGTTTTCTGTAAACTAATAAAAATTATGTTCTAATGATTTCTCTGTGATCCTTCAGGGATTTTTAGGGACATATTTGTTAAAGAAAAGTTGAAAACTGTTGTATTTCCCTAGTTTTAGTCTTTTTAAATGACTATCCTGTACAGAATATTCCTTTGTGCAGTGTCTTCTTCTCAAGTTACTATTCAGTTTTTTTTCATTTCCTTTCCAGGAATTTTTACTTTCTTTTGTGATAACATAGCACTAGGCTCTTCAACATAAGTAACAAATGTATATTTTCTTTCCTGCCTGACAGAATTAAAGCTTGGAAAGAATAACTTAAAGTCAAGTGGAACCTGAGAAGGAGTGGGAAATGTTGAGTGAAACAGAAATTACAAAATTCATTTTGGACCAAGCTCAAAAATGTTAGTTTATCTGCAGGAAGGATGGTCCATGCTATTTCAAGCATAACTTTGACTTTAATGTTTTTTGAGTTTTGAAAGTAAAAGCCATTTACTTTCATTTTGAAAAATATTTTCCTTCATTTTTTTCATCCTGAGTTATACTTTCAGCTGGGCCTGCATTAATTCGTCGTTGTGGTCCCCTTCTCTCCTAAAGGTCTGTTCTTCCAGTGAACGTAATGTTAATTGAAAAAAAATTTTCCCCAGGTCTGCTACTAAAGGAGCTGTAATCTAATGGGACACTTCCCATTAAACAGCAGGTGAAGTCCACATATTAATGGAGGGTATAAAAAATTTATTTGAGAGTGGCCCTTGACCACAATTTACAGAAGAAAACAAGACAATAAACATGCTGCTTTTTTTGCCAAAAAGAAATTTATCAGGACATTATTTTAGTAATTTCCACATATCAATTAAATATTTTATCAAATTATTCTGTACAAGAATATAATTTTATGGAGACTAGAATTTGCATACCTGCCTTCAATTGTTATAATCCACAATTTGTTTTATTGCATTAATAACTATTTAAAAATAAGTCAGTTAAGACACTGTAAAAGTATTGTAAATATGTTCCTGTGTTAAATTTGGTCAAAACCAAAGCAGGTAGTTGGTAATGATTTTTAAGTCATTAAATTATGGAATTATTGCCCTTCTGCATTATATAAAATTATTCGACTTTCACTGGTCATTTGTAGATATTCATAAACACATCCTAAATAAAAAGCATGAAATTATCATTAATGCATTTTTTCTACAACAAATATAGCAGGTTTTGGATAAAATTTTTCAGGTGCAGAGCAAACTTTTCCATGTTTGTTTTATTTTCTGCTGATGTTGTTCTTGTTCCCATGGCATTTGCATACTGTGGTATAGTGTCGATCATGCATTACCTTTGTAGACTTCTTAAACGTTGTTCACAGAACAAGTTAGCAAAGAGAGTAATAGCATATTATTTCATTGATGTAAATGAGAGATGTTTTCCCTTTGCCCCAGGTGTTTGTATTTTTGTTAGGAATGATTGTCAGAAACCTGGCAGAACCACGTCTGTTTGTAAGGACCACTCGAGCTAAGGCTGGTGCGAGGAGGTTCTGCCCAGACGCAGGAACCACCAGACAGTGGGCAGTCAGCTTTGCTTGCTGTCATGTTTCTCGCCTGGTAACTTTCCAGACATGCAGCCTAATCTCTGTTATTTTTGTCTTGCCTCATACAGAAGATGAATAGTACTTGTGGCATCACAGGAGTCAAATGAAGCTGTGGTACAAAGCTGCATCTTCTTGTGGTGAGAGTATTTTTGCAGATGGAGTAGATCACCTAGACAAAATGCGATGTTAAGAATGTCTTATCTCTTAGCCCTGGTAGCATATATTGTTCATTCTCACACTAGCCCTTACAAATACCATGATGAAAATCCTGTAGAAACTGAGGGCTTTTCCTTCATCCTATTCAGTTTTCAAAGCAAATATCATAAGCAACAGGAAAGAGACTCCAAAATCCATTAAGCCACATTAAAAAAATGACCCTGTCAGGAAAGCAAGCTTGTTTTGTGTGCTTGTGGAGAATGGAGAAGTTGGTGTGTCACCATCAGCTGTGGCCCTGATCATAAAGGACCACTGCATACTATTGTGTTCTAGCAGCCAGCTCTGCCACAGTGGTATACGGAGGCCCCTTCCAGACCTCTGGTCTTTTTAGATAAACTGCAAGCTAATCCTGTTTTCTTCTGCAGTTAGTAGAAAATGTAGTATAAAAGGCAAGCCTCTGTACATTGGGGTCTTGTTTTCTAATGGTGCCTGGAAGAGATTTTATGCATGAACTGTGCTTGTTTCACTAATTGGATTGTTGCATTCAGCTGCTGTAAGTTGCTTTGACAAGACCCAGTGGAGTCTCTGCATTTTGTGAGCAAGGGTACAATCATGGTGCATCCGTTTCACTGCAACTGTAGCTGTGTTAAAACCATCACATTTGCTGACCATTCAATAAAGGTCGTTCTGTTTGTGACAGAATAAGCCAACCAGAAAAGAATTACATGGCTTCTGGCCAAAAAAAAAAAAAAAAAAAAGGCACCATAGAAGTATTTTATCTTTAAAGATGTCTCCGTGGGAGAGACATCTTTTTTTCCTTGGGATCCTTTCCAAAGAAATTAAGTGTATTATTCATGTGACTTTTGGGAGAAAGAATATTTGAAATAGCCTTTTAGCAATACGTCACTGAGGTCAATATGTGCATGTCAGATACAGGTGTTGCAGTTTTATTTACTACACAGTGTAGAGGGATGCAGTCTGATCCATCAAAGTAAGGAAAAGCTGGCTTCCACCACATTCCACTTGAGTGTAGAACAACTGCTTTAATGAAGTCTGAGTGCTGCCACATCAGTCTTTATCTCCCACTTTCCTTTGTGCTGGTAATGTTATTCTGGAGCACTTGGGAGAAAAGCCACAATTTTGGTCTTCAAATGCCAAGTGAAAATTTAAGTCATTCTTTCAAAGAAAACTTCTGGTGCAGAAGCTCCCTGACTACTTCAAAGCAATCCCATGGCACTGGAGTGTTAAAGGTGGATCCAGTGTGTGTTTGAAGGTCATGCTCAGTGTTGTTGCTCTGAGGATCTATGTGAAGGATACAGGACCTGAAGCTTCAGTAGGAAGTAAAATCTTTCTCAAATTGTTGTAAGAAATTTTATGTAAGAGAAAAATCAAGCAAGAAAATACAAATGATAGCAAGGAAGAGCTTTCCTGTGCTACACCAGATGTTCAGGTCCATTCAAAATCTCTAGAGTCAATGAGAGATATGTCCAGTGTATTAGACTTTTTTGTACTGCTTGAATATTGTGTCAGTTGGCCATGTATTGATCTCTCTAACTTTCTAAAGTATGATAATTTGGATTCAAATTTACTTTTTCTCCCTTCTTTTGCCACTATGTTTTATATATTTTAAATTTTGAATGACAAAGGGTCCTTCCTGTCATTCAGGTTCAGATGCTTAGATCTAAACTTGGTCTTTTTAGAAACCCTTTCTGGAATAATACACACTAATCTCTGTAGGAATATGACTGGAATAATTGCAAATGATCTCTGAATTCCCAAAGAAATTCCACATGGCTTTAGCTGAAGCTGATGGAGGCTAATGTTGATTGTCAGTGTTTTAAAACTCTTGGCAGGGAATGGGCAAGAGCTCATCTAGAACATACACAGTTAATTTAACTCTCTTCCTGCTTCACTCCCAAGGTGTTATAGTTCCAGGATCTAAGAGGGAGAATAAAATATTGCTATATGTGGAAAATAAGGTGGGAGTATTATGTGGAAGGCTGAGGAATTAGAAACTGAAGTTGTTTCTCTTCTGCTGTTCAGGATAGATAATGTGATAAATCCACTCCTCTCAAGAGTGCCAAGTACAGAGAACATTTGGGAGTGTGCTTAGGATAGGCTGGAGATCTGAAGTGGTTTATCTCAGAGTACCTGAACCACTAATGTAACAAAATCATGGAGATGTAGATGGTTTGTGCTTCACTGCATGGCAGTAGGATCATGGTCTCAGCCCCATGTCTTTCATAATGTCTTTATTTTCAGTCCTCCCTCAGTTCCACATCATCCAAAGTGCCAGAGGTGAATCACAATGGGGGAAATCAATTGAGTAGAAGCCATGAAGTGTAGCAGAGGAGGACAACAGTGCTATTTCTGAAAGATAGGAGTGAATACAGCAATACTTCCATTACAGGAGAGACAAAAGGAAAGACCCATAGAATGAGGACAGAGATGCAAATTGTAGAGCTTTTAAAACAGAGACTAAACTTTTGCTGCATTAAAAAGAATAAAAAGAAAAGGAGTCAATGAAGTGATGGAGCATGCTCCAAACAGCGAGCAAAAATATGTGGCATTTAGAGCTAAGACCTTAATGGGAGCTGTTAAGCATAGGAGTACAGCTGGTATGTTATTCTAGACCTCTTGATACACAATGGTACAGAGCACAGTGGTAATAATCCAGTATTTAAAAAATATGCTTTATAAATGTTTGTGCTTCTTTTCCTTTTTTTTTCCCCCCAGAAACTGCAGTAATAGAACTCTGCTATAAAAAGAAAGATGTTGGCTTGATATTTCACTGCAGGGGGAGGGTTAGTTAGTATTGAGTACAATCAGAGGGGACCAGCTCCCTGGAGTAAGCACAGGCATTATATTTTGAGCCTAGAACATCTGTACATTAATAATTAGTAAGGTTAGATGGAAATTTCTTATTGAAGTCAACTACAGTTGCTTGCAGGCGTGACCGACCTGGTTTTCCCTTGTCTTTCATACCTGCAGAGATAATTACAGTGGCAGAAAGTGTTAAAGAAATCTTACTTCGTTTACTTGGGAGTTAAAAATAAGAGTAGATAAGAAGTGTCACCCTAGTGCAGGAGGGCAGTGGTGGAACAAGAACTTTCTGGTTTAAAGTATTGATTGACACAACTTTTCCACTCTCCATACCAGGGACCTCCCTTGTTCTGAGAAATCTTCCGTTGCTTGGATGACTTCAGTAATGATAAACTGGGAGATCAGAACTATCAGTGCTTGGACCTCTAGCTGTGTGAGACAGTCACTGTATATTTTCTCCTTCAGATTAGATAATGCTAAAGTTTTTGCATATTTTAATTTGCTAGCCATTGTGGTTTGCTAACCATGCAGTCAGATTTGTGAGGCTTTGGATTAATGGAAGAGTAGTCATGCATTAGTATAATATCAGAGCAAATGGAATAAAAGCGTTCTTTTGTTTCACTGAATATTGGATTGAATATTCAAATAACATATAAGCATTTTAAATAATAATAAACACTTGGCAGCATAATTGCATGCACAGCCAACATCATTTGAGTATTGAGCCTGTCTGGTCTCAAGGATTTGTTTCCTACAGCTTCCTAATTTTACAAAGCAACTCTTAGAAAACATCAAGAACATTTAGTTTGAAACTGTGAAGACAGGGAGTATGTGGTTTACATGCAACCCCTTCCTTATAATAAATAATCTGCTGCTCTGCAACCTTGGGGGGAATTTTCTCTCTTCCTTTTCTTCTTCAAGCTAATAATTATGGTCTGTCTGGGATATATGTACATCCCATTTAGTCAGACAGTCCTTATCTGTACACTTGTTGAACATGTTGCAGTGAAATAACTAATTAACAGCGTATTCTGTAGAGAATTCTGTGCCACTTTTTAAGCAGGCCACAGAGTCCATATCCTGAGATGCAGATATTCTATTTTGGTAAGTGGTTTCCAAAGACACACAGGACAGGTCTTTCAGAGGTATTTAGGATTTCAACACACACAGAGTGACATTGTGAAAAGCACGTCAGTGAGACCTGTGTGTGGCTGTCATTGAAGGCAGTGGAGTGCAGGTACCTCACCTGCTGAGGTTCTTCTGCATCTGCATCTTAATTGTCTCTGAAAACCTGTTCCCACCTTTCTACCCAAGTCACTTTGGGAAATGACAGATACCTGTGAGAATGTTACCTCTGCTGTATTGGGAAGTGAGTCTGTTTCTGAGACAATCTTAAACAGAAGTATTAGTTGTTTCAAATTCTTCGGTTATTACCATTCTAGATCATTTAACAGAATTTTTATTATTTACACATGCAAGAACAAGATTCCTTTTCTATGTTTGTTTATAATATAAAACTAAGAAACACAGTTTTACATGTTCAGTGATTTTACTGTATAGTCATGGGTAGATATGGCTCTGTAGTTCAGCAGCAGTTAACAAAGATCTAGTGGACACAAATTCATGAAGGATGTGGAATATTTTGCTGATACAATTCCCTGTTCATGGTGATCCAGCAGTGTACACTTCCATTATGCTAATTTTGGGACAAATTTTGAGGGCATATGTGTGTCTGTCAGAAGGTTCTTTATATGCAGAACCAGGTTTTGCCCAAGGTGATCTGAGTATGATAAGGTTGAGACTTTGCTGAAGTTGCCTTTGAAATCATATAGGTTATTCCCTGAGTCCAGTTTCTCAGTGAAGCCCATCATACTGCTATTTCCAAGCTGTCAGTTATCAGAGCAATGAATTAGACAAATTCTGCCCATGCTTAAGCAATCTTTCCTTTTTCATTTTTTTTTAATATCTTGTGCTGTGGAAAAGTCTGGATCTGAAGCCCAGACCTTGCTGATTTGTGGAGCCATCTCCAAGAATGCTTCTCTCCTTCTTCCCCCACAGAGCCCATCGAAACTTGGAGAGATGAAGCCAGAGCTAAATGTTTGAACCACATTCCTGTCTATTTAGTGAATATTTATGCTGAAATGTTTGCATTTCCATATACAAATATATTCCAAATTACATTTCCATATAATCGAGCCTAATACTTGATGTGAGCTGCCTTCCTGAGCAAAATCAGGAACAGCATAGTCAGTAACTGACCAGATACTTAATATCTGGGAGGTTTTTTGCCCATCTAAGTTTACTGGTTCCAATCCCTGTATTTAGAAGGTGCAAAATACAATGCAGCAGCCAAAAAATATTCTGTTAGAAGAGAAGGGACAGCTGATGCTAAAATTCTTAATGATTTTTGATGCAGTAAAAGAGACCTCTAATAGCCGAATAGGGTTACAAAGTTGAATAATAAAAGCAAGGCTTTGTTTCCTCTGTAGTCTCTTTCTTCAAGAGCAGCTAAAGCCAAAGGGACTTCCTGACTGGCAGTGGGAAGTCTCTAATCTGGAGGTTACATGAGCCTGTTGTGTGTCACTACCCTGCAGAATAAACCAGGTCTTTCTGAGACATGGAACATAATGCTGCAAGAAGGGAGGGAGGGAGGGAGGTCACTGTTACAGAGCAGTGAACCAGTCCATCCTCATTCTGCCACCTCATCTGTGTGAAGTGTTCTGAAAGGTAACTTGTTATCCCCAAGCTTTGTGCTGGGTCAGGTGTTGCCTGTTGATGCCATGTGAATTCTCCAGTAACTTTGGAAATTGTCATCCTGTGCCCTCACTACAGGAGGAATCAGGATGAAGCGGGTCAGATGGTACATTCTGTGCTCTGGTCAGCGCGGTAGAACTATATTTGTATGTTCAAGCTCAATTTAGACCAAATCTGTATTACCAAGTAGTTAGGAGGTATACAGACCTGTTTAGAATAATATGATGCCTTGTAATTAACAAAGACATCATTGTTGTGAAGAGAAATGTGTGTACTGAAAAAATGTAGGAAATAGTGCTCTATAAAAGCTCCCTATTGCCAGCTATTAGCAAAAACAAGGCAGAAATAACCAGTTGAGTGACAAAAAAGAAACACATATGCAGACTGTGAATATAGATCCATAAATTATCATTTATATTACCATAAAAACTCATTTAAATTTCAGAATACTTTTAAGCTCGGTAGTCACCCTTTGATTGCTATTTTTTTTGTGTGTGTGTGTTCAGAATAAATAAAAGGAAATAAACTTATGGGTTGAGACATGAGACACATTCCAGCTGCAAGGGCAATTAAAATGCTGGATACTAAAGGGTGAGATGTTGATGAAGAGAGACTTTGAAAGGCTGATAGCATCTGTTAATGAAAATTCTCAGAGGCATAAGATCTGTTTGCTCAGGTAGTTTGAAAACAGAAAGTGTAGATAAAGGTTAGGAAGTGGAATAAATATTTTTCTAACATGATTTACTGAAGGTCAGATAGAAAGAACAATTTTACTATGTTTGAGGACAATTCAACTAGCGTTATTTTTTTACAAGACATTTATCTGAGGTGAATCTGGGGGTTTTTGTGATGAATATGTATTTCAATTCACAGTCTGATTACCATAATCTCCTGTGATTGTTTCTTCAAAGGAATAATATTTATCACTTTTTAGACTCAGCAGTTCCAAACCTGTTTTCAAGAGAAGGCAGAGAGCAATAGTCTTGCACACTCATACTAAAAACCCTATATGTATCATGGTAAAGAGTCAACTTGTGTTATCAATATTTTTAAGGTTACAGAATACATTGAAATTATGTTTTTCTTTCTTTGGATATACAAGGCCAAGTTTTAGGTATTTTCAAAATCCTCTGCTGTTGATGAGTAAATAAGTTTCCTTTTTCCAGAACATCTGTTGCTTTCAACAGAATAAAAGCATGATGCTTTCTTTTACTTAAAAAATTTATTTAAGCTTAAAAAGAATTAATTTTTATTTCCTTTCGCAGATGATAATTCTACACAATACTTCCCTTCTTAACTCTCTTTGTAATTTTATCACGATTATGCAGCTTTACCTGGAATAATAAATGATGGTTTCCATCAGTATCCCAGCTCACTGGGGGCCAGGAGCTATTCAGCTTACTCTAGTAAATAAGAGGAAAATGCATTCTGAGATGCAATACAGATGGAGCTGGCTTTATATGCTACAGTTGTTTAGCAGACAGGTTAGGTTTTCTTTTCCAGACTGATAATTGTTAACTCCGTGATTCCTAATTAAAATCTCTTTTTCTGAGATAAATATGTAAACACAATTAGACATGTATTTTTAACGTGCAGTAATTAGCCTCATCAGCTGAGTACTAGTCAACACATTGGGATTTTTGTTCTGGTTTAGTTTTTCAATTGCAGATAAAGGTTGCATGTGATACCTCATGATGATGGCTTACACAACTTTGTTCTTTTATGTGTTTTCTTCCATTGAGTTCCATGCATGAAAATTACATGGTATCTCTCTCTCTCTCTCTCTGCTGACTAGAAAGAGAGTATAAGAGACTGTCATACAAATGTGCCTGAAGTTTAGGACAGATGAAGTCCAAGGCATCTCACTTAGGCCTCATTGTGGTCAGCTTCGTGATGTCTGATGTCAAGAGCATCATGGTTGAGATATTTTCTATCCAGGGTGACTAGCTCTGTTTTTTTCAGTAACCAATGCACAGAAGTAACGTAAAAACAAACAAAAAAAAAGTATCTCTAGTGGGTCTGAAGGAAATTATTGGTAATATCTGTGTATCTTGGTTTCTTCTATTTTTGCCCAAAGAAACATCTGTTCTGATTTTGTCATTCAAATGCTTTTCAGCTGAAGGCTGGTCTGTTGCAAGAACAAGGCTTCTTGCTTGCTTCATGCAAGAGGCCGTAAGTGAGGCTGCAGAACCATGGTCATGAGCTAGAAGAGCTCAAAGGCAAAGAAGAGAGGGAAAAGAAGCTGTTACAGAAAGCTGCATCTAGGCAAGGCTATGATATTTTATTAAGGTTATGTGTTAGCTTCCTGATACCAGTGGGATGCAGGATACTCAACAAATGGGGTTTTTTTTTATTTACTGATGTCACTTGAAGCATATCCTTGCTGGGGAATTCAGGGCACTCAGGGAAATTAGTGCTGAGCATGAATATCATTAGAATTTAACTCTCTAGATTTGTATCTCACTGCACATGTAATAGTACTGTGCTTACTGCCTAGTTTTAGGTTTTGGGCTCTGGTGGACAGACAAAGCCCTGGATTCTGTAGAGCTTCCCAGATGAAATATCTTTGTACTTAAGCAATTTAATTATTTTTTTGTAATTCAGATCTTCTAAAGCTTGGAAGTTGATTATTTTTAATGTTAATGTAGTTTTACAGTTTTGCCATTGGCATGTAAAAAGTTTTCCCTTTGGGAGGGCTCCCCACTACTCCTAGGTCCATGTCTCCCTGATCTCAGCATAGTCTGGTGACAAAGTGCCCTCACGACTCTGGTAGCACCAGTATCAGTCTCACCAACATCAGTGCACAGGATACCCTACAGCCCACACCACTGGACAACATGATGCTCTTCACCTTCTGTGACTGCTCAAAGTACATTATTCCTTCCTCTTGATTTTCTGTGCTAGTTCTGCCTTCTCTACGCAGTTGTTTACCTGTTATATTTTCCTCAAGCAGAATGTACTCTGGTTTTGAAGTGGTTCCATCTCGTCTGTTCTGTTACCAATCTGTATCCAGAAGCTGTTCACTCAACTACTATTCCTTTGAAAATTATTTAAATAAAGATTTGCATAGCACAGCTAAAACTAGAACACAGCTCTTTTGATAAACTTTGGATCATTTCCTTGTATTGAGGTATCCCTGTCTGTCCTACACCAGCAGATTTGCCCACAACTTTGTGAAAGTCATATGAATAAGTCGCCCTACGGAAGTGACAGCATTGCTTACGGCATCTTTATGTCTGTCCTTGGTTATTGTACTCTTTGATCCCTTACTACATTGCTCTCATTTTACACTGGCACAGCTTCATTCAAAAACACCGTAGTTGCACTGACCTAAAACTTGAATAAAATGAGGGGTGAGCTAGATGCAAGGTTGTTATGAAAGAATAGATCAAGGTGAAATGGATTTGAAAAGAGCCAGGGGGGAGGGGGGGGAGGTGTTTTACTTGCATTCCACAGCTCTGATTTCCTGCAGGTTTAGCTGTATCCCATCCCAGCAAATGTGAACCAGATGGTTCCTGTAAATTCTCCTCTAGAGCCAGGCAAGTTCACATTTCACTCAACCAAGCTGTCATATCTATTTGTGTACATTTCTCTGTTTATGGATGACAGGTTGCAGTACTGTAGTGTATGTACAGGGGAAACTAGAGGTTTACAGAACAGAAAAAGTAGAAATAAAAAAAAATATCATTAGAATGTGTTTGCTACTTGGTCTAGAAGGTTGTCTGCTACCAGAGTAGTGGAGTGTAACACTTTACATGTTGCTTACCAGCTAGAAGTGATCAGGTCAAAACCAGATGGAATGGACTTACTCTATTTTATTTAATAATTTGAACTTAAGTGTGTTAGGCTGGCTGAAAGAGCACGCCAGGGTGCTCATCATTTGCTGCATTGCTTCCTGGTGCCTCGTTCAGTAGCTTGTTCCTTGCTTCTTCCCCTCCTATGGAGCTGTTAAGCAGACACAGGTTATGCGAAGCATACTTGCCTCATGGACGTGTTTGGATTTTGGATGATGGGGAATGTTTGGGGCTGGCTAGTTGTTTTTTTACTCATGCCTAACATGTTGATCTGTTTGCTTCCAAATTAGTGTTAGGCTCAGTGCCAAACACACAGAATATCCAAGTATATCTCAACTTACTGACTTCTGCTACACTTGAAATGTAAGCTGGCGTCACACAATTTGTATTTGTCATAGGGAATCACTTGCCTGGGTGGCCTCCTTTTTGTTGAGTTCATTGTGCCCTTGTCAAACACAGCTCAACACTTTTCCCTGAAGTTCACTCATGGGCCAGAAGCATGGATCTTTGTATCATGTCCCAGAGACATAGTTCAAAACACAAGTGTTCAGATCAGAGCTGATGTTCATTCAGGTGGCACAAGCACATTGCATGTCAGGAAAATACACCCCTTGTAGATCTTTGGTACTCAGCAAGGCTAAAGGAAGACTGGAAGAACTCTTTAATTTTTGTAGGAGGCTGAACATCCAAGATCTTAGCAACAACATTCAGGAAAAGAGATTTACAGAAGTGGTAATCTTTTCTCAGTAAGTACTTTCGTGCCAGCTGCAAGGGCTCATGTGACACTACAGATGTTCCAGTGTGGTTGTTCAGTCACATCACATTAATGATTGCTGTTATTTCAATAAGAGTAAGTTCAGTGAGGTAGCACATAGAATTTCATATGGCTGAGCAAACTGCTGAGATGAATTTTGCCTACATGGGTGTGGGAGAAGTTTCATGAGCTTTCAGAGATGCAAAAGAGTGAAATGTCCTCTTCATTGGTTTTAATAGGATTGGTTGAGAGATGCTTGTATTGAAGGAGTGATACACAGAATGAGACTGATGCATAGACTTTGCTTTCCTGGCAGAAGTAGGACAGTACTGGGTGAATTTGTGTCTTAGTCCAGCTGCAGGAAGGACTGCCCAGAATGTAATTCTGTCTGGTTGTTTAAAGTACAGAGATAGTGTTTGCAACAAATAACGTTCTCCCTGCTCGAAGGGAAATTTGTATAGAATATTTTCCTTCTTTGCAAGCTTCAGTCAGCAAAACTCAAAATACTTGCTTCAGCTGACTGAGAGGCAAGCTGGGCACTTACTTTGTTCTAGTGTTATTACTATATCTGCCTTCAGCCTGATCATCTTGCAGGCTGTTTGCACGCTCTTTAAATTCATCTGTATTTTAAGAATAAGCCATACAATAGCACATTTGAATATTAAGGCCAGGATTGTCTAAGCATTTAATAGTGCAGATCAGATTGACTTGAGAGATTGCATTCAAAGATCACAGGAGCAACCTGTTACATGACCTGGCAAGTATGGACACAACCATCATGTGACCAGACTATTCTTAAATCTATAATGCCAACTTGTTAATAACATAGTACAGTGAAGGGATGTGGTGCCTTCTTATGAGCTAACCTCAGAAGCAATGCTTCCAGTAAAATGCATGCCTTTCATCCTACTGCTTTTTCACATCCAAGGTATGACTGAAAAAAAAGAGGTTGAAAGATTAGGTTGGGGTCTAAATAGTTTTTTTCCTGTGGTCTGTACTGGTGTTAATGACTTCAGAATGAGCAACCACTGAATTTTAGTGATAATATGAACCTGTTTTGAGATTATCTCAATGCTGTTATCTTCTAGGAGGATGACAGTTTTTCATGCCTTAACTAATATATTTTGGCATCTCAATAGAAGTATAAACAGGCAACAGTAGTAATGAAAATCCTTCCTGCATGACTTCTCCACAGACTTGTGGTGAGTTATTAGTTCTTTAGTCTATTGGAGTAGGTCTGATGCACACCAGAGAAAAACTACAGACCAGAGATAGTTGCTGTGGCTGACTGGTCTCCTTTAGGGGGGAATGAGATGAGAGATACCTGTAAGAGTTCTGCACCTCCAGGGTGCTCAGGAGCATCTCCTGTGGAGCTTTTGCAGGTGTGTGTGCTGAGGGCAGGGTGTGGAATAGCACCGTGTCCAGGCCTGGTCACTGACTGCACAGAACATGGGAAATAATTTCCCCATCCGTTCCCCAGGCAGTGCCCCCAGACTGGCACAGCTTGCATTGTTATGCTAAGGAGAAAGAAAAGTTCACATCTGAAGATAAAATGGTCCTTTTATTTAAACAATCACACCGCTTATGTAACAGCTCTTTTAATGGTAAAGTACAGCTGGAGCCTGGAACATGTTGTTTACAGAAATACCACGTAATGGGTAACGCTGTAAAATGCAGTAAATGGCGCTGAAGGCATTAGACGTGGGGAGAGACCGGAGGCTGGGAACAGCGAGGATGTGAGTGCTGCCTTTCTGAGAGCAGGAGGTTTGAACCAGGCTTTTGTAAACCAGGGGGAATGGGCTGTGTAAAGGTCATCAGAGGACTGGCCTAACGAGCTGCTGCAGGAAGGGCAAATGGTTCTTCTCAAAGCAAGGACGGGAGAGGGAGGAGAGGGCCCAAGAGAGGGGAGCTGGCACAGCACAGACGGTGCCCATAGGGAGGATTTCAAGAACTGTCAAGGGTAGAGGGGACTGTGTCTATAACGACTTGATGTGACAAGGAGAAACAGGAGGCAGAGAAGACAAATATTACAAAGCTCTGAAACTTTTTGCACTCAGTTTACTGTAATTTTATTTTCATGCATAGGAGAAAGGCTGCTGAGTTACTTTGCTCGTCTCTTTCTTGAAATGGTAACAACTGACTAATACACATGCATGCAAAACACATACACCTACACAAACCTGCAATTGCACAAAATTAAGAAAATTGCCCAACTTTCTTCTGAGATATTCAAGGTTTGACAAAGCAAATTCTGACTCAGTGTTAACTGAAACTGGAAGCATGGCAGTCAACCAATGGCATCTTCACTCCAACATGTTCATTTTCCTTCTTTCCTTGAGGCAGTTCATAAGCTTTGAATGTGTCATTAGCAAAAAAGAGAGCTACAGATATTTTTAAAGTGTCCGTTTTTCATAATATGTGGAACTAATTTGTTCAATCTGGAGTAAACCAAATGGATTTATGGACTGTTCTTGTTTACAGCAAGCTCAAGGTTCATACTTAGATGTTATATGAATGATGAAACACAGTTGTAAGTATTTATTACTTAGTGGAATCATATATTTTTAAAAACATATCTTTGTACACAAAGCATTTGTAAATCCCCATTAAAGGTATTTATGTTTCCACATCTAAATTCCTCGTTTGCAGCCAACAAAGTATCTTAGGCTTAGATCTTCCTCCTACATGTAATGGAATCACAATGCTGTCACAGACATCACAACCATTTTTGTAAAATATGATGTTAAGGAAGACTGAGTTCATTGTACTATACATATGTAAATGCCTCTCTTTCAGTAGTCTCAGAGGAAAGAAGATGCCAGAAAGAATTCTCAAGCAGCATACATATTAATTGTCACCACCTTTCATGGGATAGTAAAGTGCATTTATACAAAGAAAAGCATTAAGAATCAAGGAGGCTGCATGGAGAAAGTGAGGGCATTTGAGTTAGACCTAGGGAAGTTGCACGGTAAATTATAATAATCTAATTGTAATCCAGAAAATCACTCTACCCTTGTTTGTGTCTGTAATGAGGTAATGGTGCAGCTTCTCTGGCTTCAGACAGCCACTACAGATTTACAGCAGGCTGTGGAAGATGAGGCTGCAGCACAAGTTCTTTGTTATCGCTGTACCTCTACAAGGAACGATGTCTGAGTTCAGAATAGCTCTTGGTGTAATTCACAGCAGTGAACGTGTTGTTCCTCTGTAGCTCAAACTCCTTTCCGTTTCAGAAATGCAGGGAACTGGTTATCACAAAGCACAATTAATTGGTTGTTGATCCTGTATGCTTCTGTGCTTGTCTGTGAGCTTTTCAAATCCAACTGTGAGTAAGAAATCCACAGTATGAGTAAATAATTGGACTGAAAGTTTTGCAAATAAATTATCTGGACAGAAACAGCACTCACATGGTTGTGCTTCTGTTAACAAAACTCTACTGAAAACCATTGTGTGTGCTTGAAGTAGGTGACCTCTGTCTTTGATTGAAACCCTTAGAATTACACACAAAATTAAATTTCCTGAATGAAAACAGGTAACGCACCAAGTTTGCAGCTACATACTGTAATAAAGAGATGCAGATCAACATCTGATGGCTCCTATATAGCATGACTTGAAGGAGATTCTGTCTCCAGTTCTGCCAGTTTTCACTTGGGGACTTGACTTGAGTCCTGCCTGTTGCTGAGGCATGGCTGTTCACAAGAAATGAAATGCTGCTTGCCTCTGTGCTTTCCCGCTGTGCAGTCCTTGGTCGTTCTGTGCTGCTTCTCCCCTGTGTTGTGGATCCTAAATGCATTGGTATTACCTTAATGAACGCACTGGAAGTGTGGTTAGTGCTGCTAGACTCCATATTTTAAAACATCTTTTGAAGTCAGAGTATCAGTAGAGTATTCTCTTGTGGTTGTGACTCCAATGATGGGTACAATGACTTAATTGGCATTCTTGTGCAGTGCTTGGATCTCTGCCAGTTAATGACCCATTGCTGCAGTCTGCACAGGCACATCACCCCTTCTGTCCCACTCCTCAGGCTGATGGACTTCTGCCCAAGTAATGTCTGCAGGCTTCTATTCTCAGCTGGCACAGACCGCAGCGTGACCATAAACATCCCTGAGAGGATCATAATATGATATATTGGACAGGTTCTGATACGCCTTGCAGTAATAAACCACCAAGCCATTCTGCTGAAGTCAGTGACTTTGCCCGTGGCATAGCTGAAAGAAGAAACTGGTCCCTTCACAGTTTTTTTCTCAAGTAATGAAGCACTTGCAGGCTCTCAGCTAGTCTGTGTCCCTTTAGATGATGCAAGTTTTTGTGAAACCTTTGTCAGACATTCAAAATAGTTTTTATTTTTATTCTGTTTTTAAATTGTTGCATTGTCTCTTCCCCCACAGGATTTTCCATTCTTCAGGCGATTATGGAAGCAGCAGTACAGAACAACTGGCAAGTGACAGCGAGATCTGTAGGAAACATAAAGGATGTTCAAGAGTTCAGAAGAATTATAGAGGAGATGGACAGACGGCAAGAAAAAAGATACTTAATTGACTGTGAAGTAGACAGAATCAACACCATTTTGGAACAGGTATCTGCTTTTAAGAAATTATGATCTATCTGTGACAGACATCATTAATATTTCCAGAACTGCCTATTTCTAGAAAACAATAAAGTATCCTTGGAGATGTGAGTCCCAACAACTGGCCAGTTACCTAGTAAAATTAAAATGCCACGGTGATGCTCATAGTTGGTGGCAGCACTTAGTTGTAACCTACCAGGAAATGTCTCTGTGATATTTTTTCCTGAATGTTAATAATGAATTAATTTTAAGCAGGTTAAGAGTATAAAACCTCAGCTGCCAGAGTAACATTACTGGCATCAAGGCTGCTTTTAGGGATTGCAAGACAGGTGCAGTTTGTTAAGTGGAACATGAAACAAGAAATAAAAAGTACCATAGAATCATCTTAAGGAATTCCCAGAGGGAAGTACTTCTAATGAAAAATTTAGCTGGTAGACCAAATGACTTATCAGTACTTTTTGGTATATAAAGCCCTTCCCTCTGCACAGCAGTGCTGTTGACAGGCTTAAATTGTGGGTGATAGAGTCTAAACACCTTTATGGGGGAAGATGAATTTGGGGTGACTGTTTTGCTTTTGCATCCCAGGGCACACCTGTGCCACTGGTTGTGCTGTGCACTGTGCTTGAAGAGGTGTAGTAACAGATACAAATTGTCTAGAGCATACACAGGACAGGTCCTGCTGCCTGGGCTCACAGCAAAGCTGGTGCTGGTGTGGAACCAAATCCATGCTGCTTGGTTATTCACAGGCATGTGGGAATTCACTTTCATTAAGACCGAAAAACCCTCTGGTTATTGCCACTTCCTATATTTAACCATGGGTTCATATTATGGAGTAGATCAAGAGTAACATTTAAATTTCATGAAGCATTAGCATATCTCTTAGAAATGTATTGTAAACTACCAGCAAACTGACCTCACTGCCATAAACCCTGGGAGATGTGAAAAACATATTCATTGTGTTCCTTCTCAAAATACTCAGTTCCTGTCAAGCCTTGAGGGGTCTGACTAAGGGTCACTCTGTGTGGACAGCCAGGTGCCAGACATGCTGCTTAAAGAGCAAGGAAAGAGGTGCTCAAGAGAACAGAACACAAGCCGATGGTGGTCCCTAATTCTGACAACTGATATGGTTGTGATGCTAATACACAGCATTACATTTTACATTTTTAGGCAATATGGTGAGTGCTCTCTTTTGGGAAATTCATACTGAAAAGTGTAAGAAACTTTTTTTTTTTTCATTTGCTCATGTTCTTGGAAAAGATGCAAAACACCATACCTACCCACAGCCCACTCTTCTGAAAATGCTGCAGGAGAGCACTCCTGAGCCAAGCTTAAAGAGCTCTTTGGGCCCACTCTCAGATGAGAAACAGGCCTTTTGTTTGATCTGTCTAACTTCATTTACATTTGTTCTCATTTTTTCTTCTATTGTGCAAGTGAGAGGGAAAAAAAATCAAACTATTTCAGTCCCTACAATGAAAGCTGTATACCAGGCAAACCGCATAGCAAAAAACAGCGACTCTTTCTTCTGCAACTACTCAAAATTCAACTCTAGTGAAGTTGTGATTTTATTAAATGTATGATTCAGCCTTCTATCAATGTGATTAGCATCTGTGTAAGTCAAAATTTGCTACTGGGGCCTCCAGGTTTCCCCAAACTCTACACTACATGCTGGTGCTCCTGATGCTAGAAATATCTTCTGTCAACAATTTCCAGAGGTTTTTTTATTGGACACTGAAAAGTAGTGACTTAAACTTCTGCAGGGAAAGTCAGAAATGGTGAATGGACCCTAGGTTGATAGATGAACAATTATTGGTTTTAGGCTTTTCCTTCCATCTCCTCTGCTTACCTTGTTATCCACTCATAAAGTAGTTAAAAGTTTTCACAAACGTGTGGTACTTAAATCCATCCATCCAGTTTGCTCAAGGGAGTGGAGAGTTGTCTTTTTTTTGGCCAACTCTGTTTGCTGATAGCATATTATTGAGGGGAGAGATAAGTCTGGATTTGCATATTTCAAATCTAGCATTTTATTGCAGTTTAAAAAGTCAATTTTGTGCTATGTGTGGAGTCTAGGAAGTCAGCTCAGCTGAGAGGCAGTAACATCTGGGCATGTTAACCACTTGCTGATACACAATTGCAGCTGGGTTTGAAGATTTTTTTCCCAGTGAGAACAAAGGGAAGCCAAGACACTCTACCTGTATGAACTGCTGTGTCAGAGTACTGATGGACAAACAAACTGTGTCCCACAGAGGGTTGGCATACGTTGCCTCAGCCCAGCTGCCTTTCCATCCCTCTCCCTTTTTTGGCCTCCTAGGTGCACAGCTTCAAAGGTCAACCCTCCCATCAGTTTCTGGGAGTGATGCCTCCCTCCAGCGAGGGGATTTATGTGGTCACTGTGCAGCACCTGCCTTTTCATTCTCTCAGAGTCAACAGCATCATTTGCCAGTGACCCTGGATTGCAGAGGCTTAAGTAGAACTTCTTCAAGAAGAAAAGTCATAGCAGAAATAAACAGACTGTAAACCACTAAACAGTCTACACACGCACTGAGTTTGCTATCAGACTTTTGGGCTCTTGGCCAGCCCATTCAGCAAGCTTGTCAATGCTCTGCTCCAGGAACCATGTATCATGGCTTTGTGTTAGTGCTTGGATTCAGTAAGAGTGACCTCTTTTCCTGTATCAGGCTGGTCAGTGTGTGCAGTTCTCTTCCTTTGATCCTTTCTTCAAGCAGTTCAGAGCAGGGTATACCTCTCTTACAAAAATTCAGACTTATCTAAAGACAATTACACATCTGGGGATTTTCTTCAGAGACTTGATGTCATTCTGGAATATTCTGTACCTACCTCTAGCAATGTACAGACATGTGACTCAGTGACCTTGAATATTGTAGATGCCTTTTTATCTGGCACATCTGTGTGTCCCTGCGTTTCCAATGTCTGTAACCTGTCATATGAAACTTCTCTTCTCAGGGCTGGCTGGCACCTGATTTTCCCAGCTGTAAATATAAAGTGGGGGAAAGAGGGAACCTCAGCTCCTGCTCTGCCTGAGTAACCTGCTTTCTGACAAATTTCATTCTGCAAATTTCATTCTAATCTGTTTTCATTCCGCATTCTGAAGATTTTGTGATGGGCTTTATATTTTGTCCTGGAGGTGGATACCCTGCCCAAACCTCTTTAGCTGTAGAGTAAGGGGAAGCAGAGAGATCAATAGTTATTCTGTAAGTTGCCATCTGTTTGTTCACTTGCCCTATAGGTCTATAACCACTGATCATGTGAATCTGTAACCCTCCTTGCACAACAAAACTATATCCAATTCAATCATCTACTGGCCTCTCAAGCATACAGATAGCAACACTTATGTCATGCAAAATTCATAAGCTCCCCACACGTCTTGTCCCTTGATGCTAAAATATTCTGTATTTCTTCACAGATAGATATAAAATTTTGTTCTCATAAACAGAAGAACATTTTCTTCTGAGAGCTAACAGTAAGCCTTAGCCTGTTCAACCATGTATTTAGAGACATGTTTTTGAGTTAAGAAATATGTTTTTCATATTCCCAGGATAATAAGCTGTATTTCAGACTAGAGTGGCTTTATGTCCATTTAGAAGAAAATCTCCTGAGGGAAAATGAGGAGGAAGAAACTCCATTCAGGATCAAAATGGTGAAACTTTACAGAAGACCTGTTTATTCCAGAGACTGCATGCTTTTATCAAAAGGACACTATCTCCAAACATAGTCATAAAGGTTAGGCTCCAAGGCAATGTCTGTATTGAGTGAAGGCACCTCACAAAGCAAAAGCAATATTACAGTAGAGAATGCAGTCCCCAAAGTTTTACAATGACAGCCACGCTGTCAAAGACGACTTAAAGTGAAGCATCTGCAGGATTAAGAAGGGTAATCTGATTGACTGAACTCTGTCCTGTGCAAGCACTGACTATGACTTGACCTTCGAGTCTGAAATTTTGAGATTAGGAAGAGGGTGTGCAGGTTCTCAGTGCAGCCACAGCTGCATGTCTGTGCAGAGCTGCTCAGATCTCAGAGGAGTGTGCTCACTGCACAACAGCTTTCACATTGTTTTAAGAATAAACACAAAATTGCCTTATTTGATTGACCAGTAGTCATTAAAAATAACAATAGGAAAAAATGTAATTGAAAAGAAACAACACTGCTGTTACATAAACTTACTGATTTATGTGTTCCATTATAAACAGATAGTGTGATGGGGTTTGCCTGTGTTCTCTGTAGCAATTTAAAATACAATTGCCTACAAACAGTGGAACAGTTGAAGCAGGAGCAGAGCTGTATGTAGCTTCAGCTTCTGCTTTGCTTTTGAAGGCCATCAATGCCATGTCCTCTGAAGGTACTGCACTGCTCAGAGCACACCCTCCAGAGCAGTGTTCCACTCACCTTCTGCAGGACTCAGGGCCACAGCCATGTCACAGGCTGATTTTATCCTCTGTCTGGAGCTGTGTGGAGCAGAGGACAGGGTTCAGCTGAGGCTCCAAGAGAGTATCTGCTTCATACGCTGTTGTGTAACATGACTCTGAAACTGGTACAGTTCGTTTTTACATTTCCAATGAACTAGAAACTTAAAATTTAGGACATTTCTTCTTTAGGTACCCATGAGTATTGTTGAAACCAGGATGTAAAGCAGAATGAAAGGTCACTTCTTCCCCTTCACATCCAGGGAGTTTCAGCAGCTCACAAGTCCACATGGGCCTGTGGGGAGAAAAAGGGAATTACTGAGGTCAATCACCCTCAGGACTGTAGCCAGTGGAAGAGTAAGTAAAGAATGGGCATATGTCAAAAGTGACAGCTGTATGTGCCTTAAAGGGCCTACTCCTGTCAGCTGTGAAACTCATAAAGGCGAGGAGATGGATTGCTAAAGCAGAGAGAAGCAATGGGTTAATCTGCCCCACATATAGCACATTTCACACATACCTGAGGAGAGAATTTCTAGCTTGTAAAAAGGAATGTCTCTCCAAAGCCATCATCCAGATTTCATAAAACAAGCAAGGTTTTAAATGACAGGAATTTATCAGAGCATTATTAGTCATCCTGCAGAATGATTGAAGTAATGGCACACAAAGCTTAAAAGTGTTCAAAAGGCATTAAAGCACACTTTTAAATGTATCTGATCAGTAATAATAATAATTAATACAAAAAATGTCATACTGTAAATGTGAAAGCAGCTGTATGTAGAAGATTGCTGCCAAGCAACTCTTGTTTCTTGTGCCAGGGGCATATGAACCTGAAGTCACCATTAGGGTTTTTGTTTTCCGGTGATAGCAGTTACTCATTTTATCTTTTCTGATAATTCATGGGATATGAAAGTACACACCAATGCACACACATGCATCTGATTTTAAAATTTTGTGTATTTTACCATTGTATTTGTAGTTATGTGTTTGTGTATGCAGTTATGTAGGTACATTTATATGGCAGCTTCTGCATTGCCATTGAATGTGCATAGAACCAAAATCTTTGCTCAGTTATGCTGCTGCAAGTAGAGAGCCAACCATTATCTTGGAGACAATATTTAAATTGATACCATTGTGCTCATACAGAGATTGTATTTGCTTTGAACTTCAGTTAATAGGTAGCTGTAAAAGCACAATTTGCTGCATAGTTCACCTTTCTTTGCAGGTTTTCAGTTCACAGAAATGGTGCATGTGTTTGCCCTGAGCCCTCTGAGGGTCCCACTCGCTGTTTAGCCTATGTCCACACTGCCTGAGCTGCTCTAATTGTTACCTTTGTGGTCAAGTCTCAGGAGAAAAGTCGGTCCCAAGGGCCGCTGGTGATCGCCTCTCCTTGGCGTGTTCGGTGTGCTTTGGGTGCAGGTGTACTCACCAATGCTTCTCGTGCCATACTTGGGCTGGGACAGAGGATTCGGTCTTTCATTAGCTTTACAGGTAGTTTTCAAAAATAGCATTCACGTGAAGTGTTTTAAAGGCACAGAGTATTTGAGGGAAAAGGAGAGCTGGCTAGAATTTGTTGAACATGTGATCTCCTGAGTTTTTTGTCGTTCTCTCTTTGTCCATTTCCACATGCCTTATAGCTCTGGGAATCTTTGTCACCTCTTCTACGCTCCTGACTGCTTTTGAAATCCCTTGCTTGCTCATCTCTTCTACCTTTTAAAAATCAGTGTTGTATGTAAGTTGCTTTGTTTCAGTCCTGGTGTTTAATTGTGGTTCTTTCTTCTCTGCATAAAGGATGAGCCCTTTCATCTTAGCAGACATTACCTTAATTTCTGCATCTGTCTCTCAAATAGTTTAATGCTTGAAACTCTGCTCCTAACCAAAGGCTTTCCTTAATTAGTTTCCAAGGCAACCAACCATCTTGGCAACAATTCAGATGAACCAACTGCAGGGAGAGGAAGGAAATACACTATCAAAATGAATAGTAATAGCACAATACCACTGTGCAAACAGGCGTTGTACATCACCAGAGACAGCGCAAGAGTCCTGGTGTCTCATCAGTTCATTTACAAGGGAAGAAGTCCCAACTTAGTAAAAGAAAAGCTGCACAAGAGTGTGTGTCTTTTTTTCACAGCTGACTAAACTGAGATTAATGGCTTCAGTGTGATATGAATCATGTATCTGGGAGAAGAAGAGAACCGCTGGGGCTTCTCAGGACCCCTCATGCCCCAAGGTGTTCCCAAGTGCATTTCACAGAGCATGGTTACACTGCAGATCAGACAGCAAGATTTTCGGAGTAGGGGTCACCCCCTGGGCTTTTTGAGCCCAGCTGCTGGTGGTGCAGTCTGGAACACCCTGACAGTTCATAACTACAGTTGTGTGGGGAGATGTCCCAGTCTGGAACACCCTGACAGTTCATAACTACAGTTGTGTGGGGAGATGTCCCAGTCTGGAACACCCTGACAGTTCATAACTACAGTTGTGTGGGGAGATGTCCCAGTCTGAAACACCCTGACAGTTCATAACTACAGTTGTGTGGGGAGATGTCCCAGTCTGGAACACCCTGACAGTTCATAACTACAGTTGTGTGGGGAGATGTCCCCAAACGTGAGGTCTGAAGGGTGTGATGCAGAGCTGTGCTGCCTTTGCTCCAGGCTCCAGTTGGGTTTGGATCAGGCCATTCTATGGCAGTGTACCATCCCAGGGCAAGTCTCTTGCTGCTTGTAATTATACATCCACATGGGATTCCTGTCTGTTATCCCACACTCTTACCTGTGCAATTCCACCTGCCTCTGGGGAGCAGATTGAAGATACCAGGGAATGAAGATACCTGGAATGAATTTATAAGCAATCAGGCCCTGGAAGTCATCAACTTAACTCAAATGCAAACTTATCCCACATATCCATCAGTAAGCTGGAAAGCAGCATAACAGTTTAAGAGAGAGTTAATGTTCCCAGGCTTAAAAGAAGCCCATGTTACTAATTAAATTTATTTGTGTCACACCATGGGTGTGCGTGTGGATGTATAATGGTATATGTACTACTGGAAGCTGTTTCTTCCAAAATGTGTAATAAATAAAATTATCAACAATATACATAGACCCTTAAAAATACTCCAAATATCTTCTGTGCTAGGAAAATGCACGTAAAGAATCAGAAAAGAAAAATATTGGTGTAACTTTATTACCTCATATGAGTAAAACAGCCTCCCGTGCTGCATAAACTAAAACTAGTAAAAATAAATTAACTCTTCATAATCTTCTCAGTTTATGGTTTATGCACCAAGTTATATGGGGAATATTGTAGAGTGCTCTATATAGTGAAGCAGAATAAACCTTTCAGCACAGCCTCTTGAAAGAATTGAAAAAAGTAAATTGAGTGCAATTCCAGTCACAGTAAAATGCTATTTATAATAAAAATATAAGAAAAAGTAACCTTGTCTTTCCTAGAGGAGATTGCGCTGACTTTTTTTTCTTAATTTTGTAGGGCAATTGAAAAGGAAAGGAAATGCTTAAAAGGGGAAAAAAAAAAAAAAAGAATGGCTACTATTCAGTATTTTTGGTCTGCCTGAAGACAGTGCTCTGCAGTACAAAACCCCTTCCAAAAGATTCTCATGTGAGCATTGGGACTGAATTACTGCGACACTTCTGGGTTATATCCAAATAATAGTTTGAAGTGATCCTGACATGCCGTAATGGTTTATATAAGCAGAATTCGTTTTCCAAGGACTCTTGTCCAATTCCAGGGAATAACACTAGGATTTTACTCTGACATGCTAATGGGAAATATGGAGAAAATGGGAAATTGGTGTTCTTAAAATGAGAACCATGTGACTCAATTTACCTGATTTCTTCTCCTCTTCCCCAGTGGATATCCTTTCATATTTTGAGCCACTAAGACTGATGTTTTGCTTACCCTCAGGGATATGAAAAGAAGAACTGAGCATTGTTTAGGTGTGTCTGTGATCACAAGGGTGTGCTCTTAAGGGTGTTGGATGTACAGTTTCCTGCTATTGAAAGCCAGAAGGCACAGTTGGGTATCTCCTGCGTCACAGGGATTGAGCACACAATGCAAAGGGCACTAGAGAGCTGCTTGTTAATGATGAGGAGACACCATCAAACTGTGTTACAGTGCTGAAGCATTTGTGGCTCTTGCAGAAGGTTTGGACAGCTAAGCATAAACGTAATTTTGCTATTATTAAATAGCAGAGATTGTATTTGCTTTGAACTTCAGTTAATAGGTAGCTGTAAAAGCACAATTTGCTGCATAGTTCACCTTTCTTTGCAGGTTTTCAGTTCACAGAA
Source organism: Climacteris rufus (assembly GCA_013398175.1). Classification (NCBI taxonomy): domain Eukaryota; kingdom Metazoa; phylum Chordata; class Aves; order Passeriformes; family Climacteridae; genus Climacteris; species Climacteris rufus. The sequence continues at coordinate 1,963,458 of VZRZ01008460.1, read as the reverse complement.
ATGGTGCATGTGTTTGCCCTGAGCCCTCTGAGGGTCCCACTCGCTGTTTAGCCTATGTCCACACTGCCTGAGCTGCTCTAATTGTTACCTTTGTGGTCAAGTCTCAGGAGAAAAGTCGGTCCCAAGGGCCGCTGGTGATCGCCTCTCCTTGGCGTGTTCGGTGTGCTTTGGGTGCAGGTGTACTCACCAATGCTTCTCGTGCCATACTTGGGCTGGGACAGAGGATTCGGTCTTTCATTAGCTTTACAGGTAGTTTTCAAAAATAGCCCCAGCTGCTGAGGAGGAAGGAGGCAGCTCAGGGACACGGTGTGTGGGAAGCTGCAGATGTTGCTGTGGTGGGACCATGTTACATGGAGTTGGAGCTGGTTGCATTGCAGAATGAAGGAAGTGTAACCATGGATGTTGCTAGGGGAAGCAGCCTTTCTGCAATTTTTGTGAGATCTCAAGCCTCTATGGGAAATTTTAGGTGAAATTTAAATTTCAGGAGAATTTAACATTTTACAGAGGCTTGAAGAAGTACTGGAACTTCTCTGAAATTACCTTGGATGTTAAATCACTCTTCTATGAACATTTTTCGAGGGATGATGTTTCTCGAAGAATAAATTAGAACTGTGTAGATAATTTAAATATTATCAGCTTCTTAAAATTACCTGTGTGTGAAGACCTTTGCTGCAGAGTAACATATGTAGTAAGATATTTTCTCCCCATAAATGCAACTGCAAAAATTCCTCCAGAGCACAACTGGATTTTTAGTTTATTACTCTTATTCAAGAAGCCAAAGAATTCACTAATTAAAAATTTCTAAGACACATCTCTTCAAGGAAGCTGTCTGGGAACAAGTATCTTGTCTTGAGGATATCTTGGCAAAATAAGGGGGAAAGGTCTCAGCAATTTTGAGTATCCTTCTCATACACTACAAAGAATTTTTGTTGTGGTTGTTGCAGCTCCTTGTATCTGATCTTGTTTTTAGTGAAGTAGTTTCAGGTGATGAAGGGTAGTTAAGTTTTGATTATTTTTGACATCAAGGTCTTTGTATTGAAGGATTTTGTGAAGAGAGATGCAGTCCTGAGAGATATAACTGGTTTTCTCTGTCTAAACAAAGAAGAAATTTTGATAGTTTATTTAATGAATTTTATTCAGTTTAAAGGGTAAATAATAGTGATTATGAATGTCTGTTACCAGGAATCATAAAACTCTTCATCTCTGTGTGCTCCTGCATCTGATGTTTTGCAGTAGAATATGTCCTTTAATAATAATTGTGCCAACAGATTAGTTAATCTGACAATAGTGCTAAGACATATCAAGGAAAATAAATTTAAGAAAATTTTTTCAGGGCACAGAAAATTTTGTCAGCACAGTAAAAAATTTGGGGAAGTATCATGACCTCAGAACCAATGTTGCAGTTTATGATTTTTTTTTTCCAAAATAATTTCTAATGTAACCTTTTATGCACAAATTAAATGCGTATTCCACTACACAATCTTCAATCAGCAAATGTCAGATTAGTTTTGGGAAAAGAAGGTTTAGCCATATGGAGGGAGAATGAAGCACAACACAGCTTTCAGATGTTGCATTTAATTACCCTCCAAGGACTAACATGTACAAGCATCATCTATCTAGAGATGGCCTAAAAGCAGAATTTCACTCTTGATGTGACTATGATGAAGGAGAGAGGCAAGGGAGAGAAGGGCACAAGAAGGGGGCCAGAGGGGGAGATACTAATGAAATGCTTCAGAGGCATCTCAGATCCCTGCTTCCGCCAAACACATTTTTGTCCCCCTCTTGTAGGAGATTCCAGTTTTCTAGGAGAGAATCTCTCATGAGAGATACATTGCAGAACAGCCAAAAGCTGTTTGAAGAATGTTTTATATGCCCACATAAATGATCCTGATATTGTGCTATAGAGAAAAGTGAGAGTTTTGTTATGAAGTGTAGTCACAAATGTATAAGGTGGCAGTTGCATGGAAGTAAAATTCTTAGGTCCATATACTGCACAGAAATACAAAATACATCAGTCAGGACTGTGTGTGGATTTGTGACATTCCCTAAAGGGCATAAAGACTCTGAAATGGTGGATGAATTAATCTCGACTATATATGCAGTTATTTTTATCTGCAACAAATAATATGTGTGTGGAATCTTCATCTTAATATTTAATACATTCTTCATTTAATATTTAACTCAAATTTAATATAGTACTCATTCTTCATATAAATGAAATCATTGTTTACGGCATATTTTACAGCATCACTATCCCTGGTGACCAGATTAATACCAACTGAAGAGATAAATTGCCTTCCCTGGGTTTGCACTACAGTTACAGTCATGAGGTTTTGACCCTTTGTATGAGGAAAGCTGCTCCTGCCGAATGTGGAAATGGTTTTGTCTCTGCCGAATAAAAGGCAGGTCAGGCATCACTTGTTTGGTAGTGGCAGACCACCAGTAGCTGGGCCATATCTTTTGTCACCAAGAGATTGTGGTTCCTGTGGAACCCCATATATTGGCACTGGTGCTGTTGGTGTGATAGAAAATCGTGACACCAAAAAAGCCTTCTTTTTATAAATTTACAGAGGGAAGACTGAACCTTGTCTAGTGTTTATAATCCTCAAAGGGAATTTGCTCTTTCTTCAGAATCTTGTGTGTAAATTGGAAAACAGGCAAATGGGCTTTGCAAATTTACATTAAAATTGAGCTACTGAGGTTACAAGGGGTAACAAGCATTAATTGCTATTGTGGTATCTGGTTAGATGAGGAAAGTCCTGTTCCCATTCCAGGAGAACTTTTATTTTCTGTTCTCCTCCTGTTTTTCCTACTCCTGTCTGGGCAATTTACATGGCAAGGGGTGACCTGTGCAGAGTAAACATAGTGAGGAATGATTATGTGCTGCTGTGCAGTGCTCACATGGTGACACTGTGGAAGGTGAATTGCTGTTTACAGTGCACTGAGGGAGCTGCAGTGCCAGGGCTGCAGACCCCGTGGGCAGCTCCCCCACTGCAGGAAGGGTCTGCAGGAGTGGAAGGGAGGCCAGGGAGAGGACTCTGAAGTGCTTCATCAGTTCCTCCTTTTCCTGAATAGTAAAAACAGAGCTGAGATGCGACACGTTGCAGATGGCACTCCAGAGAGGTTAAACCTCTTGCTGACATACTGACAGCTTTTTGGGCCATGCCTTCAATTTCTATTAAACTGTTTGGATGGTCACCCTGATATTTTGTTCATCTCCATTCTTAAGTGTGTCCTGAAGACCAGTTGAGCAGTACCACTGGTTCAATAGGGTGCTGCATCACAGGGCACAACTTTTTAGTCATTCAATCCAATACCGGGTAGGAACTGCTCAGATCTGAGCTAAACTTTACATAACTCCATCCTCAGAACAGAAATGCTATCAATAGGGATAGAAACTAGAGAACACCTGACCTGCTACCCAGGTGACAAGACAGTGTGCTCCACAAGAAGTTAGGCTTGCCAGACAGTTGTTGCTGTGCTTGATATCCCTCTGTTCCCATGAAGTGCAATCAACACTGATAGCTGATCCTCATTATGCTGTTAAATTTTTTTAGCCCTGAGTCCATTTATCTGTTTTGCTTGTTTGCTGTGAGGACGAAAGAACTGTGCAATCACTTCTGACATTTGCTCACTGCTTTGAAGGTAAAGATGTCATAATTGTATTTCTATAGCAAGGTATACAGGCATATTACTGTCTAACTGGAGGTAGCTAAATTCTCCTGTCCTCAGAAATGTGAATGTATACCTAAAAATCAATAGATTTTTTTTAAGTATGGGCTTTTTGCAACAATGGAACCCAAATTAATGTAAAAATAACCTCAACAAAGACAACAAAATACTTTTTAATACTCTAATACTTTTTAAAATACTCTAATCATATGGGAAATTCTCATTTTTCTTACTACTATCTTATTAAAACCTAGGAAAGAAGACCTCTAGAGTTAGCACTGCCTCATTGTTCCCAGATACGGTCAAAATGGAAAGACACATTACAGCAGCTCAGATCTCTGCCTGTCATTCCATTAAAGTGGCATATTTCTGGCACTTGTCAGCTTTGAAAAGCACAGTAAAAATTTTCAGACCTTCTTTGTGGCAATACTGCCTGTCAGCATCAGTATTTTACTTTACGAAAAGATCTAATATAATCATAAAATATCATGGTTGAGCTGTAGCTGAGGTAGTCTGTACTTTTGTGATCTAGTTTTTTTCTTTCTTTTCTCATTTGTAAATAAAGTATGATAAATAACTTTGATTAAACAGGCTAAACTGATCAGATGGCAGTGGATTCAAGTGTAGGGAAGATATGTTCCTAAGAGGTACTAACTGGACATGGTAGTTTTCCTTTCACTGCTGCCAAAGTCTTGATAGCTCCTTCCCTCAGTAAAAGTGCAAGCATATACTCTTAGCTTGTATTTTTCAATAATTCTTTAAAATTAAAGCCCACAGAGGCAGGAAGGTGGATTTAAAAGTGACTGAACTGCTGGGCTTAGAGGGTTGTGATCAGCAACACAGAGGCCAACCAGAGGTTAGTTACTCTTTGGGGTACCCTGAGGGTACTGGGGCTAATACTGTTTAACCTCTCTCTGAGTGATCTGAAGGTTGTGGGATGGAGTGCAGTCTCAGCAAGTTTGCAGATGATACCAAATTAAGAGGAGTTTGATACACCAAGCAGTTGTGCTACAATACTTTGACAGGCTGATGAAATGAACAGAAGTTCAACAAAGGGACAGGCAAAGCTCTGCACCTGAGGAAGAATAACCCCATGCACCAGAAGACTGGATAGAGGCTTCCTGGCTGGAAAGCAGCTCTGCAGAGAAGGATCTTGGGGTCCTGGCAGTCAAGTTGACCATGAGCCAGCACTGTTCTGTCACAGCAAAGATGTCCAACAGCATCCTGGGCTGTGCTGGATTAGTGTGGTCAGCAGGGCAATAGAGGTGACCCTTTCTCTCCACTCTGCAGTAGTGAGGCCACATCTGAAGTGCTGTGTACAATTCTGGGCTCGCCAGCATAGGAAAGAAATGGGCATCCTGGAATAAGTCCAGGGAAAGGGCCCTCAGGGACTGGAACACCTGACATGCAAAAAAAGGTTGAAGGAACCTGGATTGCATAGCTGCATGGCCTGAGAGGAGAAAGCTCAAAGGTGATACTGGCTGCAAATACCTGGTGGGAAGGAATGAAGAAGATTGAGCCAGACTCTTCTCAGAGAGTCTCTGAGTTTCAGAGTATCAGCAATGCTCAGTGACAAGAGAAGAGGCAAGGGCACAAACTGAAATGCAGGAAATTCTGTTTGAATATAAGAAAAATCATTTTCACTGTGAGAGTGGACACTGATCTAGGCTGCCCAAAGAGCCTGTGAAATCTGTCTTGGAGATACTCAAACCTGACTGGATATGGTCCTGAGCAGTCTGCTGCAGCTGCCCGTGCTTTGAGCTAGTGGGTTGGAATAGATAATTTCTAGACACCTCTGCCAACCTTACCTGTTCTGCGATTTCCTCCATCCTTAGAAAAAAAAAATTATAGATCAGAGACAAACCACTGATATTTAGTCCACAGAGACTTGTCATTTATTAGCCCATTAATTGCTTGTCTCTAGGCTGCTACTTTTGTTCACCTACACATATTCTTACTACCATTGTAGTTCACCACTGAGTCCTTGGAGAAATACACCAGGGAAACCCCTGGATCAGTCTCTGTGACTACTATGGTTGTCTTGCCTTGCCTTGCCTTTCATCATCTAAGAGTTCACCAGTCTCCTCATAATGTTTCCTTCATCCTTACCCCCAGTATTTAGTTTTCATGGCCAAAAAACCCCAAATCCGTGTTCTAGACCAGGAACTAACTGTGCTTGTAATTTGACTGAGAAATAAGTCAAAAGATAACAGAGTAATTGTGAGGTTAGTATTAAAGGTATTTTGCTTCCTCTTCACTATCCTTCCTCTTAGGTGTTGTGTAGCATTAGAACTACATCATGAGAGGATTGTCATTATTGCTCTAGAAATACCACAATGGTTCATGCCAACTTAATATTAGCCAGTTAATATGTGTAGTACTATCTTCCAAAACTGTAAGAAAAATTTAAAAGCTAAGGCAAAAATTTGTTGTTGCCTATTTATTATAATGATGACTGATGCAGTGGAAACCAAATTGTCTTTATGCTTGCATTCAAAAAAATAATTCCCCTAGGCAAATGAAAAAGTAAAATTGGCAATACTGACTTAATTTCTCAATCTGGCATATAGTTCTGTACTTCAAGTAAGCCTGATGCTGACCAGCAGATTTTACTCTTATTTTGAAACCAGATACATTTTAATTATGTTCCCTCTAGATGTTCTTTAATTAATTGGAAATATCCGAAGAGTTAATTAAAAATACAAACTTTATTTGATTCTATATCAAACCTGACATTATGATCTTTTTATCTACAAAGCAAGAATTATGGGGATCAGAAATCTGAATTATTCATTATGGTTTCCAGCCATTTTTTTCTCTCCTCTTTTGTTCAGTGTAAAATCTTATAAGCTTTTCTTTCAGTCAAGGTGAAAGCAATATTAAGTCTGGGAAGTCAAACTTACGAAAGACATGTAGCTGTGTGAAATCCTTGTGCTGTAATCCTGGCTTTCTATTCACCACCACTATTCAATATCCCACTTTCTGTATAAGCTTCACAATATATCAGCAGTTGATGAGATTTATTTGTTATACTCCTGTTTTCCTTCTTCATAAAAAAGCTTTATCCATTCCTTTGCTCCCCTGAGAGTAACACATGTCTGTGTTTCTGCTGGGCTGGCTAATCCAGCAGCTCCCTTCAACGTGCTGGACAGTTGGTAGAGGGTGGAAAGTGAGGGAGGAGAAGAGTTGTTAAGATTTAGGACAGCTGTATAGTGTCTAGTGAATTTTAAACACCTTGTTGAGATCCAGTTCAATAGTTATAAGCCAACTTGGTTGATTGTGTGAATAAAAATGCTGGCAAGTCACTTCTGAAAGATGCGTTATGAATTAAAACTTGACTGTAGTACGTTGGACCTTTTTAAAGTCTAATAAAATTATTTCTGGTCATTTTGAAGACATGATGACAGATGAGACAAAAGTTGAGTATGATCTATGCTAATGAGTCCTACATTTCCTGTTTGCAGTATTGCTCCTGATGCCTGTAGCAGCTCCATGTATGTTTTTCTTACAGCCTGACTTCATCTGTGCCAATATTTTTCTCTTAAATAAACACATTTCTGAACAGAAATGTAAAAACTTTCTTATTTGTTGCTAAGGTTAAAACCACAGAGAGTATTGTTGTTCTTAAATAAGTTTTTTGTCTCTAACCTGCCTTTAAGGTGAAATTAAAACATACAGAGAATTCAGTATGCAAATAGCATGCACACCAGATGATCTGAAGGAAGCCTGCACATTTCCACAGAAAACAAATGTAAGTGTAGGAAAGCAGATGCTTTCTACCAACAGAGTGTACATACAGTTCTCAAGAGAACCTGAACAGCAATTTATTTTCAGGCTGCTGGAAGTATGCAAATTCCTACAGAATTAAATGTGAATTTAAAAGAAATGGCATCTATTAAGGACAATACTACCCAAAGAGGCAATTGGGAACTTAATAATTTAATCAACAACTTGAACAGGCTCAGCAGTATTTCTAAAGTCAGTGACTGAAATGTCATCTGTTTTTAGCTAAGACATAAGTGGTCATGTTGTCTTTTAAAGAATGGTATTTGGAGCATTTTTCTGTGACCGTGGAGTACGTTTCTATGGTTATGTATAGATTTTCAGATGATTCTCCATCAAAAAGCATCATCTGTTCCCTTGAGCTGCTCGTAGTCAGTGATACACTTGTGTGTATCACCAGTGTTATGTTTGTTATTTTTGACCCAGCAAGCCTGGGTAAGATGGATTATGTCCTGACACACATGCAATCACCACAATTACAAATTTAATTCTTACTGCTGGATGTTGTTCCACTTGATGGCTGTGGGACTGGATGGACATTACTGAGATTATAATCTGAAGGCAAGGGCACAGACTTGCACAAGGGTGTTGCTGGTGAGCCAGCAGCCAGCTGTGTGTAGACATGGGAAGTGTGTATTTTCCTTCCTTATGCAAAAAGTACAGCATTCCTGGAGTGGGGATGAGCACACAGAATGGCAGAGTTCAGGCTTGCCAGACAATGCTGCCTCCACCATTCCCCATCACCCTCAGAGATTCCAGCTGCTCAGTTCATCCTGCTGCCTCTTTGTCTCTCAGTGATTCCACTTAATGACTGTACAGAGAGATGCCCAAGAGAGGTCAGGGAGGACAGGAGATGTTGCTTAGTGGAATGTGCAACATAACATTTAGTAGCAATTTTGACAAAACGTGTAAGGTCAGATGTGTCCATTTAAATGCACTGGAAGTGACAAGTTTTCAGGCCTTTTGAAAGCTGTCAAAAGGCAATGAAGGTCACTGCTTATAACTTTGGGAATTTAACTTTAGGCAGTCGTGTATGACAAGGGCTTGACCAGGGTTCTTGTGGCAGGAAACTCCCTGTACAACCTGGAGCCTCCCAGGCTTGCTGTGCTGGTACAGTTTAATAAACACAGTGGGTGGCTGGGCTGTGTCCTCCACCTCTCCTCCACTCCACAAATAAGGAACAAAGTACACAGGAGTTTACTGAGTGGGTGGATACAGTATTACCTAATTTTAGAGCAGAAATACTTGAACTGATAACTAGAATTAACCTGATCAGCAGGGAGGACACTGTGATCACAAGAGTGAATTTCCAGGTAAGGTCATCTCTGCCAGCAGAGTCTTCTCAGCCTTGCAAGTTACTCGTCATTATACTCTGCCCATGTGTTGAAAAAACACAAATTACTATGTGATGTCTATAATGCCACAGATCTGGAATACTCGTGCTGCCAGTGGAACATAGCATGGAACATTACCAAAATGTTCATTCTCTGTTTCTTTTCAACTAGTTGAGAGTACTCTTCTTGGAACTGAATAATACATTTTTTTTTCTCCACACAGGTTGTAATCCTTGGCAAACATTCTAGAGGCTATCACTACATGTTAGCTAACCTGGTAAGAACTCTTTTTCATGGCAAGTATAGCTACATTTTAGAGGGTAAAATATTCTGTTCAGGTTGTGGAAACTTTAATTAGGAAGTGAAAATGCATGGATGAGTTCTTGGATTTTGAGAAATTACTTCAGTAAATACTAGAACTGGTATGTCATCTCTACTCAGTTATGGTCTTCCTTTTGTCTGAAAATCTCAGGTCCTCTACTGATTTTAAAGTAGTAATTTAATTATATGTTTTCCACTAATTTCTGTCCTCATAAATTAGATGCTTGTGACTGTCATTTTCTATGTAATGTATTTTAAATTTAAGCAGTCCAGAAAAAATAATTGTAGCATATTTGTATATAAGTGATAAAAAGCTGCAAATTAGAACAATTCCATCAAGTAAATCACCAAGGCTATTTAGCTCTTCTTTTGTATTTCAGAGTGTAGGGTTGTGCCTGTGTATGTGCTGACCTACCAGAAAGAGGCAGTACATTTTTATCTGTGTCAGAGCTTCTTCTGGAGAGTAGGATTGACTTTGAGGGACATTTGTGATGCTTTTGAAGCACCATCTGCTTACAGTCCTTATAAAAAGTCTTGTATTGTAATTAATCCTGCAGGAAGACTCATTTTTGGGTTTTGTGTCTACTGTGACTGGAAAAATGTTTTTCCAAAACTCACACTTTCTATTTAGCAATCCTAATTACTCAGAGATTCTCTGTATCTAAGCTTTGGTGTGATTAAAGCAGAACAGACAATTTTAAAAATATCCTTATTTAGTACTGTATGACTTTAAGATGTGTCATTTTGCATTATAAGAACCAGTCATGATCTCACTGATTAGCTTGTGCATAGAAATACAGAGGTTCTTATTCTGGGTTGCCTTTTAGCATGTGTAACCATTGACATTCAGATAAACATGACTGCAATCAAGTCATACTAATCAAAAAGACTCCAATTTACTGCCTCAGGTATAAATAACAACAGAGTGGGAGAGAATCATCCCGTTCTGCTTGCACGTGACGTGCTAAGTGATGCTGTGACAGAGAACTGCCTGGCAAGGGGTTGAGTGTTGAGTGGTTTTCTTTCCCAGCACTAAACCTTCATGTGCACTTTGCTACACAAATGGGATGTGAAGCCTTTGACCAGTTTTCAGCATGATCAGGACAAAAGAGGACATGGTACTTGAAGTTTCCCCGCTATTTTCTTCCTGACTGGCAAATGTTACCTACCACATTGCCACAATCCAACTGGGAAGTTTTTTATTGCAAAGAACAACAATATGTTCTAAATTCTATTTTATCCTGAAATCAAAATCCTCATTGTGGTAGTAATTGTCTCCTTGGTAGAATATTTTCAGCTAACAGGAGGGACATAAATCAGTTTCTTTTGTGCTGCACTTGTAGCAGCTAAAGCTGAGCCAAAGGAAAGGGACTTTGGATGACAATGACTGTTTTTTTCTTCATGTGTCCTCCCAGGGTTTCACAGACATTGTTCTGGAGAGAGTAATGCATGGAGGTGCCAACATTACTGGATTCCAGATTGTTAATAATGAAAACCCAATGGTTCAACAATTCCTGCAGCGCTGGGTGAGGCTTGATGAAAGGGAATTCCCTGAAGCCAAAAACTCACCATTAAAGGTATTTATTTTAACATGACAGTGATAAAGATGATACACTTTTAACAATTCTTTGGGAGTTTTTAACCTCAGATATGTGCATGTGTGTGACATAGATCCCCAATTAGAATATGTTGCAAATTCACTGCCCTTCCAGAAGAAAGAGGCTCTTAGAAACAAGTGCCCACCATGGTGGGAGCTCCTCAGAGGCAAAGGCTTGGTCTTGAAAATCCTGTCACTGTGCAGTGGATATAAAAGCTTTTAACTTGAATCTCTTGCTTTAGTCTTGGAGTGGGTGTGAGGACTACTTAGGTTATGTTTTAGATGCAAAATCTGAATTAGTAGTCTATTTTAATGGTAATAGAGAATTTCATGTGCAAAATTAAGTTGCTCTGGATTCACTGAGGAGCCACTTCCACCTCCTAGTCACTGCTGGCAGTTGCCCTCATAATCTAACCCTCTGTTTTGCACCACTGTCCTTTGCTTAAATAATCTGGGTATTATAACTGCAATTAATAAAATTTTTCAAAAATTTTTGGGTGGAAAACCAGTTTTGCCGAAACTGTCATAGACTGGCTGAAGTAGATGCAACTGTTGTTAGGAGACTCACAACCTGTCACTGTCTTCCCCAGATTTTTTCTGCCTCAGCATCTCTGTAGTAGAGGGCAATGCTATTCACTGTCAGTTGAGGAGTGCATCAAAGAAACTCTATCCAGGCATGGAAGTCATAAAATCTTCTGGGACCACTGCATATTAGTAATATTCCTATTATGTTCCTTCTTTCTCTTCTTTTAGTGAGATCTGTTCTTTTTCACCACTATCCATAGGTGAATGAAACCTGGGTCTTCTGGTAGATCAGAAGACCATAAATTCTGTCACTCCCAGAAGTCCAGTTCTTCACATTATGTATACAGACTGTCTCAGGGAAGCCAAAACTAAGAACCACAGCCATGATGAGACAGTTCATGTCTCTCCTGTTTGACTTGGGAGGGACACATGCAAACTGATGAACAGATTTGGAATTCGAAATTACTTTGATAAACTGGAGTACTGTCTTGGTATTAGTAAGACAGAATTCAGGAAAGCATTGAAATACTAGACAGGAAAGAAAAATCTAGCCTAGTTCCATGCATAGGGGGATACCAGGGTAGGCAGTAGCACTGGGTTGGACTACAGACAGAATAAGAACCAGACATGAGGTTCTGCTGCTTCTGGCAGTGCCATTCATGAATGGCTGGTGCCATTCAGAGAGATACTTTTCTATCTCTGGGATCATCTAATTTCTATGGGGGAGGAAAATGATCTTAATCCCACGCCATCCCACAGCCTTGTTGGCATTTCAGAGGAAGCAAAGAAAGGCAAACAGCCCACAAAAACCAGATTAGTGTATTGTTGCCTGTGGATTAGGACCTAGTCCTGCTTTCTGAAGCTTTCTAGCAGTGATGCAAAAGTGAAGATAAGTATCGTACTGATCTTAAAAGCTCTGAAATATATAAAGTTAACCTGAGATGATTTTATTCCACTTGAAAGCAATTTACCTTGAGGGAAAAATTATTCTCCCTCCTTAAAGAAGAATCTTAAGTATATGGTACAAACACAAAGATTACTTTACCTTTCCACAAATGTACCACTGATTATAGAAATGTGCACAGTATTTGTCAATCAGACAAAAAGCATACTTAAAAATTGATGTACAATATTTTTGATTAGGAAATAAAATTGCCTAGAGATTAAAGCCCTGATGTTTAATTTATTCTGTATTTTATCAGCCTTTCCCTTCTTTCTCTCCTTTTTCTCTTTGCATGCTCATGCATTTATAAGTAGAATTCAAATAAAGTAGAAAATTAGATAGCTCTCTTGGCATGACTTGGAAGGGACTGCATTAAGGTTACTGACAATTGACGCAGTCTGCTGAAAAAATTATCAGTGTGTAAGTTTTATGTAGTGCTAGATTGGACAGCTGTTACAAGACTTTTTTAAATACAAGAACAAATACCTTAAAACTACTGTCTAGTGCTCTATTGTGTGGATTGTGATGTGTAACCTTTGTTAACTTTCTAAAAGAGGAGTGATTGCTGCAAAGCATCACAGGGAGAGGTAAAGGTGGGCAGGATCAGAAGAGTGCCTGTGCTGTACAGTCAGAGCAGGAACCACCACACACCCCCAGTAAGAGTTTATAAACTGTTGTCATTTAAAGCTTAGTGTAATGTCTGCTCTGTAACCTTCTTCACAGCCCTGCCTTTGCACTGTTTTTTATCAGATGCAGTTCTCTAGATCTGCATGTGCAGACACGCCTTGTTCTGTGCAGACTTGCTATGGCTTGATATCAAACTGCAGGACTTGCAGTAAGATAATAATACACAGTGTTAAGGAACACAGAACCTCCAATTGTTCTATCCTGCCCTACGGGATAGAACTAACTTATCTTCTGGATGTAATAAATCTTATCCACAAAAAGAGGAGCTGAACAAACAGTTGAAACTTGAATTTCTGCCTTACTAACTCACACATGGGCAGTAGGTCTTCTGGCCTGAACTCCAGTGTGAGGTTCCTTGGGAGGCAGGATCTCTATGGTACCACAGACAGCCAAAAGAAGGGCAGATGCACCTTCCATTCTTCATTTCTTCTCTTCATTCTCTTACAAATGCAGTGGAGATACCAAGGATGAGTTATAAGGGGTTGGAAATCTTCTCTTACACACCGAGCACATTTTATAGCTCCCAGAAGGTCCATGCTGAGAGGGTCTCCTCTACACAAGACCCTGAAGTTACAGGTTGTGCTGTAGCACCAGTGAAACACAGGGATGTCATATGCAAAGCTCAGGTCAGTCTAGAAGGGAAGAACTTTCAGACAGACACATGCATGTGGGAAAAAAATGTGAAAAAACCCTCTTCCATGACATTTCATAGGTGATATTAAATTTATAGCATTGGGGGGTGTCACCAGATACATGCGACGAGCAGTGGATGAAGTTGACAGCAACATGAACACGTAAGTTAAGTTGTCTGGGTTTTGTTCAAGAGCTGCTGCTACACAGAGCTTACCGCCCTCTGCAGATTTATCATGGAGTAAGGGAAGGCAGATGGGGAATTACCAAGGAGATGTAATGCCTAAAGTGTATTTTGTGATTACTTGCTTGTATAGCTGTTTTCTTAGAAAAGTAATCTTATCTATTCCTTGCCACAGATGCTACCTAATCAGGATTGTGATCCAAACAGAAATGATTTGTGTTAACTTCAATTCAAAGCTATCTTGGCAGTCTTGTTAAAAACAAAAAAAAATGCTCCAAGCAAAACCTCAAATACGAGCTTTTCTTTGGTAACAATATGGTCCAGCATGGAATTGCAGACTTTTGTAGTAAGCATATCCAGATGAGCAAATTTCCAATTAAATTGAAATTTTTTGCCACTATGAACTGGTTTTGGTATTTTGCTGCTATATGCTATACAAAATGAAAATATTTTTAATTTGTTAATCGAAGTAGGTGGAATTGTTAAACTACATAAAGCACCAGCTGAAAGACAGAGAACAAGCAAATGGATTTACAAGCGTGATTCTTCTGTTTTAACAAAGAGGAGGATTTTGACGTGATACACCTGGGCAATTCTAAAATTGCAGTTTGTCACCATATTTTTTTTGCATCACTTGCAGTACACATCTGCACTGACACACGATGCAGTCCTGGTCATAGCAGAAGCTTTCCGGTACCTCCGAAGGCAGCGTGTGGATGTCTCCAGGAGAGGCAGTGCTGGAGACTGCCTGGCTAACCCTGCAGTGCCATGGAGCCAAGGAATTGATATAGAAAGAGCACTGAAAATGGTAATGGTAGAGATACTGGCTAAGAAATGTGTGTATTCCACATCACAGCAGTTCGGTGTTCTGCTTCATGTACACAGAGCTTCTGTACTGACACAAACAGCTGCAGCTCCTCAGGGGGAAAAAAAGAAAGTAAAAACAAACCTAATGACAAACTCCAAAGGATGGATAAAATATATTCAATAGAGGGCAAGGCATAACGAACCAGCTCTCAGAACTTCAGCCAGAATCCCTCTGACACTGATGCAGCAGTTGCGTGGTTGTCCACAGCAAAGCACCTACAGTCCCCCAGATCCCCTGTAAAACCCCAGCTTCCCACGAGAGTGAGCATGAGCCGTTTTGCAATCAAACATGTATTGTGGGTTTCTGAACTCAGGCTGAACCTGCAGATCTGACTAACAGAACTAGACTGGGTCTTCAGCACATGTATCGTAATTCTTGGAGGGATACATGTGTTTATGAACTTAAATGTGTGTAGTTTTCATAATTTGCCGCTAGAAAGTCAACTCAGAGTGATTTAAAATAGAGGAAGAATTGTTACCGGTTGTAGCAGTGCTGCTGGATTTCAGCACCAGCCTGAACCTGGGAACAGTTTAGTCTCCAACCAGTTCTGATTCCTGTCAGAATTTTGCATTCAGCCAGATTAGCTTCTGCATGGCCAATTTTTTATCCCTAACACTAGTTATGACATGGGATCCTACCTGACTTAGGTCTCTAATTTTGTTGATTTTTAACTCTTTCTAGGCTGCTATTTGTGTTAAAGCAAGTGACAACTGGAAAAGTTGGAAAATGTTTCTGTAGCTACAAAAGGCCAGATTGCTGCTTTCAATCTGGCTCAAATAACTCTCAAACAAACCTGTTATCATTTTTATATAAGTGCAGACATAGAACTGGAGTGAGTGAGATCGGAATTAAGCCCATGTTAGGTCTAAACAAATCCTAGGTCAGTCTTCATACACTTGGCTTAATAACTGCTTTGTCTCAGCTGGCAAATTGGAAGGGTCATATCAGAAGGTTATAATGAGTTGTGGATGGTTATAATGAGATTATATCACTCTTAAGAGTGAGTGAGATGATTTAGTGTCACATAAAAACAGCCAGAGCTCTTTTTTATGCCATTTTGTCACCTCCTAACATATGCCCTCACTCCACATTCATTAATGTAGTATTGCACTTTTGAAGAGCAGTAACTAAATTCAGTCTTCACAATAGTTAAAGAATTTGTACTGTACCAAGGTACAAGGTATTTGTGTCAGTAGAGGAAACCAACACTGCTACAGGACACTCCCTTATTTAGGAGAATTTATTTTAAAAGCGTATTAAAAAAGACATAAAAAAACAAACTCATGATTGCCAAAAAATGCGGAACTTTGACTTTTAGCTGGTTGCCTTGTATTGTTCTAGGTGTTCAGAGTCATGTAAGTGAGGCTTATATACACCTCCAACGAGAGATACCCAAGATCATCCCACACAGCCTCCCAGTCCCCATCCTGTCCATCACCCTCTGTCTTTCTATTCAGAAAATGGTCTTGAATGTTTGCTTCAGGAAAAACCTCCAATGATTTAACAATGTTTCCTCTCCACTCTGTAGCATGAACTCAGATAAGAATACATTTTCCAAGATGTTCTTGAAATACCTACCCTGTTCCAGCAGAAGGTCCAGTGCCTCACTATAGCCATCTTGCAGGCAAAAGATAATTAGGCATTACTTGAATCTTCTTCCCAACAGCCTTAAAACTGTGCATATCTTTGCTTCTGAAGCTGGCTCTAATATATCATGTCAGTGGCAGACAGTTTACCTGAACAGATGTGGACACTCATAAATAGTCACTGTGTTTGCGATTGCCTCCACATGCTGCTACCAAAAGCATTTGAGTCCTGGTGAGCCTTCCTGCCTCGGTGCAGCCGGGTTTTGCAAAGTGCTGAGTTTTCCCGCCAAAGACGGAAACAAATTCAGTTTGAAGCCAAAAGGTGTCCAGTGCACGAAGCTCATGTCTCAGTGCCCATCAGGATGAAGCCAGTGTAACAAGCTCTGCTGGGACACACAGTCATTGCTGTGCTGAGGTAGTCAGACAGCTTCCAGCAAGTGCCAGAGGCAGGCACAGCAACTCACATCTGGATGCAACTTAGGTGTCAACTACCCTACAAATACATTTGCTCAGTCCACAGTTGATAAGACCTCCTAGGGTCAAATTTGGTTTTCAAAGTGCAGTTCATCTCTCTAGCTTTCTGGAGACAGGAATAACTCACATTTTCTTCCTGCCCCCTATAGTGATATAAACTATTTTAAGAAAGGTTCAAATCTACTTACTGATAAAAAGAAACTCCCTATATGTCAGTCTGAATTTAGTTCACTATATAATTTGGGGTCCATGGAATTTTGGTTGTTTCATGTAGCCTTGTCCATGTCTAAACAGTGAACAGCAGATCAGTCACCAGCCCTGAACAGTTTGCCTTTGACTAGTTCAGCATCATTTCTGCCTGTAACTTCTACAGTTTTTGCTAAATATTAAAGCTAATTTGCCCCTAGTGAAGTTTGAGACTGTTACCCTTTCTGCCTGAGATGACAGCTTGTCATCTCATAAGTGATAAATGAAAATACCTCATCCTTTCATACAGGGAAATAAGAAAGGCTTTTTCTTTGAAACAAAGTACTTTACACTTCCCCTTCAGATGATTCATGTGAGTAGGTAATGATAATGACTTACCGTCTGTACACCCATCCATCCCGACTGAGACCAAAACTCCATAAGCAGCAGAGACAATTGTCTGTGCTCATTCAGAGAAGACATTCATTCTTTTCTCCTACACTGGGACTGATCTTAAAATAAAGCACTTCCCAGAATGAGCAATGATATGTCATTCTGGTCTGTACTGCAGATCACTCTGTACCATGTTGGAGGGGTTTAACTGGACTAATTGTTTCTTGTGCCTGCCTGATGTTCCATTCTGTACCACTGAACCCAGTGTGACCAAGCATGGCAGGATCAGTTTTTCTTACATTGAACATACCTGCAGGGCTAATTTCACTGAAATGCAGCTCACTCTGGCAGTGAGTCACCAGCTGAGTACTAACTAACAAATATGTGCAGCTGGAACTGAGAGAATTGGGACTGGGTTTGTTTTGAAGAATACAACTGGCTGTGTCAAAAGCAGTGCAAGTCTCTTGCCTAGATAAAACATAAAGTGAATCTTTTATTAAAATGTTTTTTTCTGTTTATTGCCTCAAGGTGCAAGTTCAAGGGATGACAGGGAACATTCAGTTCGACACCTATGGACGGAGAACAAATTACACAATTGATGTGTATGAAATGAAAGCTGCTGGATCACGGAAGGTGAGTTCCAAGATATGGATCCAGATTTCACACCTTCACAAATATTTATTCCGACAAACTAATGAAACTCAAAAATACCAGAGAGGCAGTGTAATAACAGGGTCCTGAGAAACCCCCACCCTCATGCTGTCTTCCCTCTCCCACAACCCTTGTTTTATTCTGCCTAGATCTGTGTTATAAAAGAAGTTTAAGGCAGATTTTCAAAAATAATTAGGTAGACAGTGCCACAGAACTACTGAGAGAAGAGTCTGTGTGGTTGAGTCTCTTAAATCTCCAGATTTCACCGGGAGATAGGTACCTAACCTGCTTGGTCACCACTGAGACTCCTTAAACACTTTTGTACATTTGATAACAAAATACCTATAAACATGGCCCAGACACTCAGGGAGATGTACAGTGCAGACAACAGTGTTCCTTCTGCATTGTGCAGAAATACAAAAACTATTGTGGTAGCCTAGTGATGCAGCCAAAGGTCAGCACCAGCCAGCTGATAAAGTCACCTTGTGCTCACAAAGGGTTTTGTGTCCTACACTGGAGATAATGCTGCTGTGCCTGCACTGCTAACCATGTCTGTGCACCTGCTCTAAAGGCAGCCCAGGTCTGCAGGAGTTATATTGGATAAAAATTACAAAATCAGAGCATTTTACTCAGGTTTATTTTCTCGTCTGTAGTATATTCTTACGCTGTGGATACATGGGTATTCATTTGACAGGCACCATGATGATGTGAATTGAGATAGGGAGAATTTAATATGTATTTTCACTAGATATGGCTTGTGCTTATTTGCTCTTGGGCTGGAGAACATTGTTTCTTTAAGGAAATGAGTGTAAAGGTGATGTAGTCCTTTAGTGGCAAAAAGGGTGCATGAGAAATGTTAAAAAGCCATGTGTTTTCACAGCTGCTCTTACGAGTTCAGGTACCAGAGTCCTTGTAAAGGTATGTAATGAGGTAACAATCTCCTTTTTCATAGGCTGGTTATTGGAATGAATATGAAAGATATGTGCCAGCATTAGATCAGCTGCCCTCTAATGACACTTCATCTGTGGAGAACAGAACTATAGTAGTCACTACCATCTTGGTAAGTTTTATGTTCTTAGTGTGTTTGTGTTTGGCAAACAAGGCACATGACTCCTGAGGTGTGTTAGACACCTTGCCAGGAGGCAGATGTTGAATATTGTGTGACTTCAAGTGACTGGAAAGTTCACTATCTTCCAAAGATGTTCTGAGGGCTTGACCCTGCAAATGTAGATATGTATGAGTAAGTTTGCTCATGGGAGGAGCTCACTGAGCTCACTATTGTGCTTTGCTGCTTCCCAGACACTTGAACTCAATTAAATGCCCCATATAAGTGAAGTTACTATGCATGTATGTAAATGACCACAGGATCTGGCCTTCCTGCTGTAGAGTCAAATCTTGCACCCCTCACTCAGGTACAGCTCCTGTAAACTCAACCCATGTGGACTGAGTAAGGGTGGCACAGTGAAGCCTGTAGAGAACTGGAACTGCTCTAGCACTGGGTGAAAAGCAGCCTTTACCTGTGTAATTCCAAAGGAGCAAAGCTCTTCCTGTGTGTCACGAGCAGCAGCACCTGTGTCAGTCCCAACGCCTCTACAGACCTGCTCTGTACAGCATTTGTTGTGACTTCTGTGCTTGTTACAATTCTACTAAGCATGAGCCAATTTTATGCTGTTTTCTGTATTTTATACTCCTATGGATTTAGTGAGATATAATCAGCATCTCAGCTAGAATTTTCCAAGAAGGCTAAGGGAATTCAGTGACAAAAAATGCTGCTGAGGATTTTAGCCTAGCTTCCCTTAGGCTGCTTTGAAAATATCTCCATCAGAGCCCCATTTGGCCACTGGGGCCTGAGGAAATTATGTTGATATTGGTTACAGGTGTTGGTTATGTCAGTCTTTAAATACTAAAACCTGAATTATTACTACAGTGATGCTACTTGACTGTCTAATCAGGCCTAATTCTGCAAACGGAAGTGTATCTTTATTAAAAAGTTCTGTTGTCTTCAATGGCTCCATACTAGGAATACAATCAATAGTATGTGTGGCTGGACATACTAGCCAAGGAGTTTTAAACTGCAGAAGTTTGTCTTTCTAATTTCTGTACCAAAGCAGGAAATACTGTAAATACTTGCCAATTATATAAAGGATAATAACAGCTCTCATTTTGTGTGGTTTGCAGCTGTATTTTACATTCATAGACTTTTGATCTTTACTTTTGTTTCAAAGGAATCACCATATGTAATGTATAAGAAAAACCATGAACAACTAGAAGGGAATGAGAGATATGAAGGATATTGTGTAGACTTAGCTTCTGAAATAGCAAAACATGTTGGAATAAAATACAAACTGTCAATTGTTGGAGATGGGAAATATGGAGCTAGGGACCCTGAGACTAAAATATGGAATGGCATGGTGGGTGAACTGGTCTATGGGGTAAGTTTTTCTTAACCTTTATTTTAATGTTCTTTATAAAAAGTTATACTCAAAGTTAATAAACTGCAAAATAAAGATCATCTGTTTGAATACAACCTTTAAAATTCTAGATATTTATTTGTAGTGCCATTTTTGTAGTTTACTTTTCTAATTGTTTCATTGCAGGAAAGTGTCACTTTTTTACTGCTGTTCTCCAAATCAGAGTCCCCAAAGTGTTGAGGAATAGCATTGAGCAAATTTCAAATTCTTGCTAACAGCAGAATTTCCAGTTTGCTCTTCATATGCTTCTTTCTCATTTGCCACATCTCCTTTTTCTGTATCAATCTCTTAAGTGCTGGGAGGGTGTCCCTCCCATTAAAGGTCTGATCTGGGATGCTGGCCCTGGTTGGGTCGGTGATGTTGGTTTGTGTTTGATCAGGCACAGTTAACCCCATGGTTGCTTTCCAGGGTAAGAAGCAATGCAGGTGTGAAATCACCCACATCTTTTTTCTCTTTAAACCCTGGGTTTGGCTTCAAAAATCAACTGTCAGACAAAAAAAAAAAATTAAAAGCCTAATTCATTGCATTCCTCTTTATATTTCTATATTGGGTGTACAGCACTTTGTTTAGTAAGAACAAAAACAGTCCGGAATTGCCATTTTAGAAACTTCTTTGAAAATGAGAATTTTGGAATACAGATAAACCAGATGGAAGGGGGAGAAAATTGGCTTTGCAGAAAAGACTTCTCAAGCTGATATTTCATCCTTTTTTTTCCCCCAAATGCTAATGAGATGATTTGTGATTCCGCCCAAATCTTTCTTGCAGTTTATTTTTAACAAGCTTTCCTTTATTAAAAATATCTGAGCAGAAGTGCATATTTCAATTGCCTCCTTTTGTTCCATGGCTGAGTGTAATTTCTAAAAGTCACCTCAAAATTTCCTTGGGATAATGCATCATCATTCTTCCAAAATGTTTGGTGAGATAATTCTTTTCAAATGAATCAGTCTTTTTAAAGTAATTGCTAGATTTGCCCAAGTTTTCTTACTCTGAAGCATATTGCTCCAGAGTAAGAAATGCCTTATGTACATGCCATATTATATAATTGGTAGCCTGTTCATATTCAAAATATTTTATAGAAATAACAATGTTTTTGTTGTATTGTATTATGGTGGGGAGGGAAAACTGATCAGAGAAAGTAAACAGGGTTCTGGACCCTTAGATTACTTCTTTGCTTCCCTGGTGTATTGAGGTTTGACATTATGCAAACCTTCTGAACTTTCCATGCCTCAGCTGTGTGATTTGGGAAACTGATGTTCACTCTCTTAGAGAACACAAGTCCATTGAGAACCTCTGAAGCAAAGGTTTAGTTTAGTTCTAAGCAAATTATATTGCACTGGAAACCTAAACCCTCAGTTGCTCTGTGTGTGGTTCAAGAAATATCAAGAGTATCAGCTGTAATTGGGTCCTTTTGATGTATTTGCAAGTGGCAAGCAATGAAACAGTTCTTTCACTTAAAAAATATTCATACCATGTGGAAGAAGCATGGCAAAAGAGAACCTGAAATTGCTGGTAACAATCAGAGCACAGAGACTGTCTGCACTAGGGGAGGAAAGGTGTGATGTGAGCCACTGCTTTTGGGTCTTGAGACAAGTAAGATTAGTCTGTGCAGCTGCTGTGCCATACAAGATCCATCTGGATAAAGGGCCACAAAAATGCTCAGAGGGCTGGAGTGCCTTTCCTGTGAGGAAAAGCTGAGAGAATTGAGACTGTTCAGCCTGGTGAAGTGAAGGCTCCAGAGAGACCGTTAGAGCACCTTCCAAATACCTAAAGGGGCTACAAGAGAGCTGGAGATGGACATTTTACAGGGACATGTAGTGATAGAACAACGGGGAAGGGCTTTAAACTGAAAGAAGGTAGATTCAGATTAGATATTAGGAAAAAATTCTTCATTGTGAGGTTGCTGAGGACCTGGCCCAGGTTGCCCAGAGAAGCAGTGGATGCCCCATTCCTGGAAGCATTGAAGGTCAGGCTGGACAGGGCTCTAAGCAACCTGATCTGGTGGAAGATGTCCCTGCTCATTGCAGGGAGATTGAACTACATGATCTTTAAAGGTTGTTTCCAACCCAAACCATTCTGTGATAAACAGGTTGGCTGCACCTGCCTTTTCCACAAGCCCTTGGGATGAGCATAGCTTGGAGATCTCTGCCTCCTTAGCATCAAACTTAGGCCTAACCATACTTGTAAGCTTTCCATGCCATCAAAAACCAGCCCCACAGGCACCACAGATTATTCGTTAGAACACCCCCAACCCCACCCCATCATTCTTATTTTCCCCTGCAAAAAGGTCTTTTCCTTTGTATTCTGAGCACAGTTTTCATCTGTGTTTTCTCGTTAATGAAAAATTGAGGAATGTTTTCCTCCCTGACCCCCAGCAGTTCCAGTACTCACGCTGTGAGCTCCCTTACTGAAGCCTCTCCACTGCAATGCTCAATTATTCAAAGGTCAGATGTGTCCCATGAGGTTTGAGTGCAGACCCAGGTTAATGCTTCCAGCCCCACGCTGCTGAGCCAGCTCCCCTACCCGCCCAGCTGAACTGAGCTGGCAAGATGCACAGAAATCCACCTGGCTTTCTGTGAGCAGGGAAAACAGCCCCTGAACTCTGAGTACAAACCTCACCAGCCCTCCAGACCTTTTCCCAGCTCTATTTGCAAACATCATTAAATACCCTTGGCCTCTTTCTGTGTCCGTTGAGAGGGGGCTGTGTACCACACTCACACGGATGTGCACTAAGCCCTTTGAAGATGAGAAGTACTCTAGAAGTGCTAATTATTTGGAGCAAGCGCCTCATTTACGTGCTGACTCTCCTTTATCTCTCGGGCTTAAAACTCTATTAGGGAACTAAAACTGTACGTTACTGTAATGCCCCTGTGAGTCTTGTCAGCAAAATAACTGTCAAATTTGGCTCCTCTGGATTCCATTTTGGGAAGACAAGAGCCAGATTAGATTTTAAGTACCTTTATTAGCATCTATGGAAGACAGACTTGGTGGGATAAAAGGGGCCTGATTGGTTTTGGTACCAGTTATCCAGCAGCTGAGCTGAGCTGTGGCAGAAACACAATCCTTTAGATTGCATTTGTCTCAAGTGATAAACAGTGAGTAGTCATTTGTCAAATACAACACATTCCTGGCCCAGCAGCCTCCTTGCCACCACCTGGCACTGCTAGGGCATCTTACACGGCTTTTTGAATACTGTGCCCTTTTTTGCATAGCCCCATGCATGCAACTGTTTTCTAAAATTGCTCTTAGGACAGTCGTAGGAAGTGAATGGCTTGTCATTTTAATGTCAGAACCCTAATTAACTGTATTTAATGTTTGGGTTGTGCCAGTTCATTGTTACTGTTGGTGTTGCTTCCTCTGGAAAGCAGCGCTGAGTCAGGAGAGAAAAGGCGGCCACTGCTGGAGGGCTCTGCATGGTGACAAGGGGAGGGCTGGGAGGGGGCTGTACCCAGAGCAGCAGGGCTGATGTGACACCGCACTGCGGGTGCAGAGGGGGGCACAGCCCTGACTCTGGTGTCAGACTCGCCGGAGGTCGGCATTAACTGGGCCAGCTGAAGCACTCAGGAGTTACACGTTGCCATTTGCACACTGAAATACTTCCCCTTAGAAATTCTCCCTCCCCTGTCTCATATCACATTGGGCCTGGCTGGAGGGCATAAAAGTCTGCTGTACTGTAGGGTCCCCAAAGTCATGGAGAAGCTCAGCTGTGCCTCTTGGGCCTTTCCTCGAGGCTTTGCAAAGGGGTGTACCAATGCACCTGGTTACAGCCCTCGAGGCAGGGAGTTCTGCCTGAGCAGATATTTCTAGACTCCTTTGCTTCAGGCAGGAGAACCCAGCAGTCTTGTTAGAGGAGCTAACAGGGCTTTGTGGTTGTTAGCAATTTTTAAATGTTGGTGATAGTAGTAATAGTAGTGGTTAATAGAAATTAATAATAATGAAATTTGATGTAAAAGGAAATTTATTTGATTTTTCATAAATCAAAAAGTGTAAGTTCAGATTGAAAAAAAAACCCTTAATTTTGCTCTTTCACTCTGATGGTGTCAAAATAAGACTCTTCATTCTACCCGAAAAAAAAACTACCAATTCAAGCACTATTTTTTTTTAAACTAAGAGAAATTTCTAAAGTGTAACAGAAGCTTTCAACAGAATAAAAACAGAAAATAGGTAAAGCTTTTTTCCTGGACATTTCAGAAGAGGGAAGTAGCTAAATCATTCTCAGTTCAGGAGACTGAATCACTATTTAAATCTAACCAGCAGAGCAATCCAGCAAGAGAAGTGCTGTCCTGCAGTGACCCAGGGGCTGAGGACGCGCCCTCGGCTGGGGCTGAGGAGCAGCAGCACCTCCCTCAGCGCCGGTGCTCGGGGCTTTGTACCCACCAGCTGCTGAGCACTAGACAGTTGTCTTTTCTCCTCTGTAGGGTCAGCCTCTTTCTGTAGTCTTTTATTTCTTCATTCCCTTTTAAAGCAGGCTGCTGTTCTTCCTTCCCTGTTCAGCCAGGGAAAGCCATCCCTCCCCGGGCCTGATGCTTTTCATGGCGCTGAGGCTAATTGACAGTAGTTTTAACACAGATCTTAATTGTAACTACAAATGCTTTGGGAATGAAAAGAGCAGCCAGACCTTACAGCCTTTAAAACTCTCCTCAGGTTGAAAAAAGCCTTTATAAAAATCTCTCAATATGTAAAATAGCACAAAGGAGTGAAGCAGGGATGTAAAGGACAGGCAGTCCCTGGAACGCAGCAGCCTCCACAGTCTGTTAGAGTGGGACCACCGACACATCTCCCTGCCTTTAGCAGACTAACCAGCCTTGTGTGGTGCTGGCCTCTCTGGCTCTCCCAGCAGCATGTAGAAATACTACAGAAGTCATATGCAACCTTTGAATCATAGCAGAGAGGCAGACTAATTCGATTCCTACTTCTCCTCAAAATGTCCCACGTGCTCTTAGTCTGTGGCAGAGCCTCACTGTGCCATGAGTGGGTAAGGCTTGTCCTTTGCTCCCCACCCCTGGTTTCTCCAGGGGAGAAGCCCAGGTACAGGTCCCCAGAGGCAGCCGTGCGATGCCGCTGCCTCGCGGCTCAGGCACATCCTCGACCTGGACACATGGACGGATGTGGGGTCAGGCTGAGCTGTGGTGGCACTGCCGTGCAGGAGGACAGGATCACAGCCCTGGCACAGAGCCATGCTGCCATGGTCCCAGGCTTTGGCTGGGTCCAAGCACAGGCAGAGGGAGCACACATATGTCCGTGGCTCCAAAAGCAGATGTACCCTTTATGTCTCCATCTGCAAATGGCAGGAGTGTGTCAGAAAGAGCTGTGGGCATCCACAAGAAGCACGAATGGACTTAACATTGACAAACTGCAGCAGACAAGGCCAACTGCCATTTTAACACCTTAATACCTTTTTACACTGCTCAGCTAGGGCACATTAAGATTTCAACACAGCATGTTGCTAGTCAGATATCAGCTGTGGCTTTAAATAAGTGTGAACTAATGTGTTAAACCACATTGCCCCCATGACCTGGCCTCTCAACACACCCTGAATATCCCTGGGGATACTGGACTGCCTTTAGAAAGGTAGCTTTTACCAGCTGGTACCACAGGTGATGTTACTCTGTCTGACACTCTTTTCTGATACCTGGAAACCTCAGATTGTGCTGAGAAGTCTTAAAACACGCTCAGTCAGTTGCCATTCCAGCACAGTCCCTTCTTGATGCTGCTGCATGCTTGCATTCAGCACTTTTTGGGGTACCCAGACGTTTGGCTGCCAATGCAAATAGGTCAGTGTCCCTCTGCTTCAGTCTGCACACACCTGGGGGTTGCTGCCAGGCTTCCCATCGCACAAAGGTCCTACACAGTGACTGTAGTCCAGACTCACCTCTTGGGAAGTGACACTCCAGTGAAGGAGTTGTTCAGTTCTGCGAGCAGAAATGACCTAAAGGATGTGCAGGCAGGAGCATAGCCCGGATCTCTTGCTGTCTCTAGTGCATAGCTTTGAAGTTGGGAGAGTCATCTGTAGGTCTGTAAGCAGAAGAATCCCATCCCTCCTGTTGGATTACAGAGATGGAACATCTTATCATTTTTCTTTCTCCATATAGAAGGATATTTCCTTTTGCTTTTTTTTTCTCCCTCCCCATAAGAGTCTGGAGGTTTGCAGCTCCCTGGGGTCAGCTTTGAGCAGAGTGGGCAGCGCCTCTGTGCTGTGTGTCCTCTCTAAATCCATCCCTCCCACACTAGTAGGCACAGACAGAACAAGCCTCAGAGGAATCCATGACATTTCTCGCCCAGCTCAAATGCAGTGAAGATGATGTTTGAAACGCCATTAGTCATGAGTGATTAGCAAAGCTTAGTTGTTGAGGTCCTTAAACCCCCCTCCAGTTCTGTATGAAGAAGGGCATGTTTGTGGTTGTGTTCTATTTTATGGAGCTCAATTTGTATGGGTTCTGCTTATCTGCAGCCATAACAGGGAGGGAAATTCTCAACAGTGCTGCAGTTATTAATGATCCTTTAGGGTGTTTAGAGCTCTCCATAAGCTCTCCATTTCAAATACTATATCTCTAAATAAATAAGCAAAGAGAGAAGTGTTTTTTAACCTCCCTAGTGCAACTAATATTCAGAGAAGTGGTAAGCAACCAGACTTGGGTGTTGGATTGTAGCTGGTCCACTCTCAGTGCCCTGGTTGTTCCTGGTTTCCCAAGACCCTGTGTGTGAACCCATGCTTGTTCCCTCTGAAGAAACTACGTTCCCTCTGAAGTGCCACGTTCACTTAGGGACAAGGGTGTTTTTTGGTATTTCCGATACAGTGAATGCCTTCAGTAGGGATGGTAGAAAAGCAGGAAGACTGAAATGCATCAGAAAATTAATATTTGTATCCCATTTAATATTAAAATGCAGTTTGAAATCATTTACAAAGAAATCTGTGCTGTATGATATTAACATGGCAACAATCAGGGCTTTAAAAATTGATTTGTCTGTGCTTCAGCACAGCATCAGCTTCATCCCCCCCAAAGACCCACAGGAACATTCTGCATGAACTCAGCTGGGCATGAAGGAGATAGAGACCTTATTGCATGATACATCAGCACTTAGGAAGAGTTCCACCATGTCTGCTTTGGCAATTAAAATAGTACTTCAGAAGATTTTAAATTCTCCAAGAACAGGAAAATGCTCCAGAAATTAAATGCTCTTACAGCTGGAGCAGCCTTTGCCTCCCTTGATGGGGTGTTCCAAGGCTAGCAGTCCATGTGCTGAAGTGCCAGGCAGGAAGGCACCTGCTTCCCACCTAAGCTTCACTTCTCATGGAGCCATTGCCAAGTATCCACAGGGGTCCTGATCCATTAGCTCTAATAAGGATTAATTTGTAAATACCTCATTAGTTCAACAAGAAGTGCAGTGGCATGGTCAAAGTGCTTAGTCTTCCAGGCGGCCATGGACTCGGATGATGTTTAAAACTGATACTCTGTGTGAATCTCACACTGACTGCAGACATCCAGGATTTAACAAAAGCCCAAGAAGCAGCAGCTACAAGACAAATACATGTTTTGGGGGAATTCTTCAGTGAACAAGATCCAACATCATCCGGTCCTGTTACCTCACTCTACTCCATCCCCCCACCCCTTTCTCTCCATTACTTAGGTGATGAACACGTTCATCTGCAAAGCCAGTAAATATCCAGGCATCCAAAGGCATTTTCAGTTTTTACATTCAGGCCACGTTCAGCCAGATTTTTGCAGTAAGTGACCACAAATCAGCTGAGGTTTTCTCCTCGAGGAAAGGGTCACTCAAGGGGAAAGGCACTGTCCCAGTACACACGACTGGCTACAGGGGCTGAGCAGGGCTGTCAGAGACAGCACCCAGGGCCATGATTTCTGAGTGGATTCCTTACGTGCCCAGGCATGGTTTTATTGGATTATTCCAAGCAGTGAACTTGTGCACATACCTTGGAGCTGCACATGGCAGTATGGACTGCTGAGAGATACTCCTGGGTGGCTGGAGCAAAGCTCGAGGCTGTGTGTGCAGACAGGTGCCCTGCGGAGGGGGGCAGCTGTGGGGAGGGCTGGCCCTCATCCAACACGGCTGTCACTGGCCTTGGTCTGCAAACCCTGAGCACCAGCAGGCACAGAGCCCATTCTCAGATCAGCTGTGTGAAAAGCCTTTGCCATTTCTGCTTATTAATCTTAAAACCCAAACCAGCTAGCTAGGAAGAGGAGCAAACCAGATATTAATGACAGTCACGTAAATCACCATCAGATTTACATAATGGCATATTCAATTATTTTATGGCACAAATTTTAATCATTTCCTATTAACGTTTCCCATTAACTTTTATTCCAACTTCTGCTTATTCAGGCTTTATTTTTCTGCCAGAAAGAGATGCATAGTTACTAGTGGGGAAGAAAAAATCTGATTTAAAAGGTGCACAGCGGTTTAGGTACTAGTAACTTAAACTTTCCCTAAGAATCATTTTTTCTTTCTTAAGTTTTTAATTACCAATGAAAGGCCATCTTTGAAAGTATCAATAGCATGAATAGTTAAAGGGTTTAAAATAGTGTAGGTAGATATGTAGACTCTCATAGCAGTCTTCAAATGAAAAGGACTCTTTTTTAAATGTTCTCTTCTGCTCCAGTGCACGTGCTGACACCTGCTTGAGTACTTGACTGAATCAAGGCTAGGTTACCTAAATAGCATGACTTGAATCTCTCTAGAATGGAAGTACAGATACAGTTAAATATGTTGAAAATCTATTCTGGAATTTTATTTTTAATCAGAAAACGAAGTAATTTGTTTTCATATTCCTACCCTTGCATGGAATCCAGCAAAGATGTGTAGATTGAAGGGAAGGGTGTTGCTTCAGCAGCACGCAGGTGAATGACAGATGTAATAGATGCAATTGTGCTTCCAGGTGACACAGCCCCAGAGCAGGGTCTGTGTGACAGGGCTGTAGAGCCGCGGTCTGTAAAACAGGAGGGCGTACATGAGACTGCATTCTTCTCAGATTACCCAGGCTGTTTACTCCCCAGGGATTCACAAATCTGTGTTACTGTTCTTCAGTGACCACAGAGAGGGTCTGTCTGGTTCCTATCCTCCCACTATTTACCATCTTCTGTTCCTTCCTGCAATGGAGTTTCAAAGGAGTATACAAGTAATAGCACCCAAATGCAGCTGAAATTCAGTGACTGGATACTAGTCATAGGTTCCTTTTAAAGGTCCTGGACTAATCAGTAAGGCAGGAGAACTTGCTGAAAGAATGGAAAAGAGAAAATTAAAACATAAAAAATGCCAAATTTGGCCAAAGCCTTCAAGGCAAATGGGTGGTTACAGACCATTACTAAAAATTACTTTGCTTTGGTTGCCATCTCACTGTCCAGTTTGTGTAGTGTTTATTCATCCATTTTAACTTAATAGAAATATCTGCCTGTCATGAGCCCCTTGCACAGATTTGATTGTAATGTTTCTTGTTAATAATTTTCTATTAATATCATGTAGTCCTTAACTTCAGTGACTGCAAAATAGGCTGCAAAGAATATGTTTCCACTCCTGTAATTTATCATCTGATTCATTAGCCTGAGACTCTAGATTGTGATTCTCTTGTGTCTGACTTGTAACTGACTTGGGTTTGTTTTCCCTTTTCAGAGGGCAGATATAGCTGTTGCCCCCCTCACCATAACATTGGTGCGAGAAGAAGTCATAGACTTTTCCAAACCCTTTATGAGCCTGGGCATCTCCATCATGATCAAGAAGCCTCAGAAATCTAAACCGGGCGTATTCTCTTTCCTGGATCCTTTGGCTTATGAAATTTGGATGTGTATAGTCTTTGCTTACATTGGCGTCAGCGTAGTTCTTTTCCTAGTCAGCAGATTCAGCCCTTATGAATGGCATTTGGAAGACAGCACTGAAGAACCACGTGACCCTCAGAATCCTCCTGACCCTCCAAATGAGTTTGGAATATTTAACAGCCTTTGGTTTTCCCTGGGTGCCTTTATGCAGCAAGGATGCGATATTTCTCCAAGGTTTGTTCCATATCACTCCATCACCTTTTTGCATTTTATGGTCATTTTCTGATGCCATGGTGCATATATGTTACTTTTTCAAATTTCTTTTTAATTCCAAATTTTTTTTTGACATTTCATTCAATACTCAGCATCCTCATCAAGCCACCATGCTTGCTAACATTCGCCTCCAGAGTAAGCAGCATTGCTTATAATGCCATTTATGCATTTCTGCCAAACTTATATTCACCATGTTGAGGCTGTAAAATGCATAGGGTTTTCTGTTTTCAGCAATGCTTGGAGGGCTACCGTGTTTTTGCTGCATATCTCATTTTACGGTCATCTCCTTGGTGCATATAACACATTCTGCTTTGCAAAATAAGATTTATTTTAAAAAGTCACATGCAACAGCACTTTAAAGCATCTCCACTCCCATCAAGGCTCCTGCTGGTCTTTTTACTTTCTCTTGAGCCTCATTTCTCCAGCTTTGTTCTGCTTGAACCATCCTTTCATCCTTTTGCTTCCCACCATTTTGCACATGTTCATATCTCTATGTGTACTGTGGTACTGCTCTGTATGTGTATTGTTATTTCAGTCCAGTCTAATCTGTTGTCCCCCTGTTCATAGTCAATATGGTCTAATAAGCATTGCCAGTTTCCATAAAGATTTTTCTTATTCATGAAGACAGTCTTTCTGGATAGGGCTGTAGTAAAATATGATTGATATTGGTACCAATTTAACAGAGCTCAGTGCTATTAACTACCGTAGAATTATATTTCTTTTTATAGAAGCATTTTAAAAAGCAACTGGAAATAGTGAAGTTCCCTTTAGTTGAACAAGGCATACCTCAGACTTTTTTTGAATAATATATATCGTGTTTCTACATTTACACTGGAAAAGTACTTTGGTGATGTTCTTATGATAAGCAGTAAAATTATCTAGTTTCCTAGGGATGGAGCACTAATTTTATTTTGTATGAATAATTTAATAACCACTTTACAGCTATTTTCATTATTAAAAATACGTGCTTAATGCAAACAGGATGCGGTTTTCCATTTAACAAGGTTGCTGTTTAGAGGAAGAGAGACAGATTTTTTTTCTAAGCACTGACATTGAAGATGTATCTTGTTGATCTCCATGTTACCTTTTTCAATACCTGAATCATTGAAAAGGTGCCAGGTTTTCCTGGTCCATATAGCAGTAGGGATCTTGACTAGCCCCTCTAAAGCAGGTGACAAAACTGCTCAGAAGTTTCC
This sequence comes from Climacteris rufus, assembly GCA_013398175.1. NCBI lineage: Eukaryota > Metazoa > Chordata > Aves > Passeriformes > Climacteridae > Climacteris > Climacteris rufus. The sequence goes on along the minus strand of VZRZ01008460.1, from coordinate 1,931,917 downwards.
TGGGAAGGATCATGATTTTATGTGTTATGATGCAATAACCATCCTGTAAATTGATGTCAGTTTTCCCAGTTCCCGATGTCTGGGTGTGCTGCCTCCCTGTGTACTGACAGCTGTTGGCCTTCTCCCCCTGTTTACACTCCCTGTTTCTGCTCTATGCCTCAATCCTGCACTGAAACTTTGTCCTGCTGCTTTCTCTTAAAGGGGATGAGTAGTGATAGCATTTAAATTGCTGTTGACCATGTGTGTGCCCAATATAAAGGACCGGGAAATAAGCACTGGGACATCACATGGAAAGCTGCAGGCATCGCACTGTTTCCACTAGGTCTGGTTATTGGCAGTTAAATAGAAGTGCATAGGATTTTTGGGAAGCTCTCATGTGACTCTTTGGCATGGTCAGCCATTTACCTTATATAACAAGTGGAACATACTGTGGGTGTTTTCAATACCACCACGATAAGTGCCTTGGAAATACCTGCAAAAAAGAAAAGAGACAGCAGTATATCTATGTATTGTATCTGTCCATCAGAAGCTATTAGCTCAGTATTAATATATGGCCCTCATTTGAAGATGTTGTCCAGTTATTTTGTTATCTTCCATGATAACGTTACAGCCAGTTACATGCATTGTTACAGAAAAAAAAAAGAGAAATTTAATACCTTGATTTAAATTCCAGAAACACTGTTCCTTTGACTGATACATTGATTTAAGTTGATTAAAATGTCAAATTTCTTTTCCGTAGAAGGGACTATTCCCAAGTATTCCGTTCTTAATCCGTATCTTTGTAAGGTTATGCCATTCACAGTACATTGACTATATGAATGTTTCATACTATTTTATTGCCATTAAAAGGGGCTTCATTCTTCCATTGTGAGTTTTGTCTGAATAAATTTCTTATATGAGAGCGTACAACACTTGTAGAGAGATGCCGACAAGCAGTCTGGAGAGATCACTTTTGTACTTGCTGATAAAGACTCTTTCAGCTGCCTTTGTGTGGAACAGCTGTGACATCTAATGACTAGTTAGATCTATCCTCGGTGAGTATGCTGTGTGGATATTCCAGAGGATATATCCCTATACTCTCCTCTCTGTATTTAATAGGAGTCGTCTAAACAGAATCAGAGAGCAGCCAAGGCTGAGGGTTAGTGCATCCCTTGATGGAATCAACATTTATTTCAGCAATTTTGTTCTGCTATCAAAGGCTGCTGTGTTTTCTGCATAGTGAGCTAAAGCATTGAAAATTCCCATTTGATGGATCAAAAGTAGATTATTAAGCTTGCTTTTATGTAAGATGTGTACAGCAAGTGGAATCAGGAAGAAACAGTCAAATTTGTAACACTGTTCTGAGCAAAAGTATCTTTGAAATCTCTATGAGAGTATGTATTTTCATTTTTCTCTTTATTCATGTAGAACAAAGAGGCTAGATTAATTAATTGCTGATGGAAAAAGACAGGGAGGTTATAAAAAACTATCTCAAGAGGCTGGTCATTTAGAGGGTGTATTTCTATGTCCCTGTTTTCACAGCAGAAGACTCAAGAGACTCCTATTAAAGGCCATGGGAATGACTTTGTGGGACTTTCACACTAGCAATGAGAGGGTAACGAGACATTCCTGAAACTCCCACTACCATTCCTGTGATGGAGCATCTCAAGCCAGTGCTTCAGATGCTGTTCCTGCCCCTTGTGTCTCCGTAGCCGAGGGATGGGTGTGCGAGGAGAGGGCTGGGCCCGCAGCTGGGGGGTGCCAGCTGAGGCGTGCTCAGGGTATTGAGGGGCTCTGCACTAGGAGAGGTGTTCAAGGTTATTTGTCAGCACAGCAACCATCTTGTATCGATCCAAACAGCCCAATTAAAAATCAAGTAGTGTAAGAAGCTTATTATTTCAGAGTAATATAGAAAATCAAATATGTTTTATGGCCATGAGCAGAAACAAAATTCAAGCTGTTTTGATAAATGAGGTTTTGTTTGAATGTATTACATGTATTATTCTCCTGGAAACTGAATGTGAATTTGAATATTCATTTTGTTTTTTCTCTCATTACTAATTTGCTCTCATTTGACTCCATGCTTCCTTTTAAATTTCCTCTCAAGGTATGCACTCTTCCTGTTTACTTGCTTTTGAAAACACCATCTGACTTTGTTTTGACAATTGAGTTATAATTCTGTTACTCCCAGTCTGTGTTGCTCCTCTCATTTGTTAGCACTCTAATTCACTTTAAAATAATGTCATACAAATTATCTGTTTATTAAGGTGATTTGGAAAACTACATTAGCTTAAAGCATTAATTGCTTGTTTTGTAAATTACCTCATTGCATATGTGGACAGGTATGGCATACATCGGAAGAAGTGGGGCTGGTATTAAAAGCTGTGATTGATTTTTCTATAATTATTATGAGTAATAGAAAAACATTTCTGTGGGTCACCGTATAAACCATACAGGCACTCTGATTAGCAGCCCAGTGTACATGATGTACTAACCCTTTTTCTCCTGCATCCCTCTACACCAGCCCCTGCAGTGGGTATAAGGAGTCTTTGTATCGCAGATGGACTGGGGGGTAACGGGGTCCTTTGGGCAAGGAGGCTGCCAGGCCATGCTCGTCCATGTTCTTGTTCTTCAGCTCTCTGTCTGTCTGTCTTTCCTTCAGTGTCAGCTCTCTGGTTTATTTAGTGTTTCTTTTGCTCCATCCTGTGCTACCACCAGTGACAGCTATGCCAGCCCAGACTGCTCCATAGTAGCTGCTGTTTAATCCCCCTTTCTGTACTTATTGGAAGACCCTGGAAAAAAGAGAGAACCAGCTTTCCTTGAAGTGACCTCAACTCTTTTGAGAACAGCCCTGGTCCCCATCTAGCAAGACTCTTGCATGTAGGACCCTCAGGGAAGCGCTGTCTTCATCAAGGGATCCCCCCATGCCCACCTTCCCCTGCTTCTCAGCTGGTCTTTGTCCTGTATCTGTCTGACTTGGTTCATGCAGGTTGCCAGATCTCTGGGACAAGGTATTTTTACCTTTCTCAGTGTGTAGGATGCTGTCTGAACATGCAGCCCAGCACAGACTTTTTATTGTTGCAGCAATGGGAGCTTGAGGTTTCACTGGTTTGGAAAATGCTTGTCTTCTGCACATCTCCATCCTAGCAACCCATCTGTCCTGCTAACAGAAGGGACAGCTACCAATGCAAGTAAGACATTTCCTATGGGAAACTGTAGGGAAAATGAACACATACTATTTTGTTCCCAATACTTTCACTGAATTTATCAGAACACCCTGGCAAGTCTTTTTTTCATCTTCCTATTTCATGACCTGCCTTAAAGCAAGAAGACCGTGGGAACCTGGAAACTCTCAACAGAGCTTGTCCTGCTGTAGGCAAGTAGATGTTTCATCTGCTGTACCTTCTAGGCAAAACCCTGCTCATTCTGGCTCTGAAATTGTCCACATCGCTGCAGGGACGAGAAGTTCAACTCCAGGTCTTCTCTGAGGATGGAAATTATGTAGTGAAGAAAGGAGCAAAAGGAAGATGAATTTCACCTATTGTAGCCATCTGAAAGCAATAGATTGTTTTTTAGTGAGGTGTCTTGTTTCCCTCCAAAGTCATGAGACAGATGGACACCTTTAGATTTATCCCACACTACAGCAAGTGAGATAAATCTCTTTCTGAGGGTGTCAGTCTCTTTTTCTCTGCTGGCTCCAAAGGAATCCTTATGTGACAAGTTCAGCAGGCACTGATTTGTAGTTGGATAAAATTGTGTCAGCCCACATAAGAGGGTATCAAATTTTACCAATTAGCTAAAGCCTGGTAAGGAAGCTAGCCAGAAAGGGCTTCAGCCATCTGTAAAATCCTAAGACATTCACATGATACCTGCAAAAAATGTAGAGTGAGGTAGAGAGATTCCTTGACTTAATGCATAATTCTGTATTTATATTGCTGCAAATTCCATTTGCAGCCACGCAGTAGCCTTGTGTTAGTAAGCACAGTGGCTGCGCAGCCCAAGCTGAAACTTGGAAGCCTTTTATCCTCTTGAGAGGCCCTCAAAAAAGGCAGGGAGGCCTTCTTCACTTGTGGGTGATCTGGTGGATGTGTGCCTACCCTGAGGAACCAGTCTGCATCTGCCCTCTCAGTGGGAGCTGCTGCTTCAGCTCCTTGGGCATGGGAGAGTGAGGAACAGTAGTGCTTCACCTTTTTCCATATTCCTCTCACCTAGTCTCTCTGGTATTGTTGTGTTGGTGATTTTTTTCTTTGTTATGTTCTCTAATGTTGGATGGATACATTTTTTTCTTTCTTTTTTTTCTTAATAATTTAATGGCTTTTTTTTAATGGCTCAGGCAATCTCAGGCTCTGGCCAAGACTGGGCAGTTTACCAGCAAACCCCCCCTGTGTGGGTGGGGTGGGGGCACATCACGACACTTTTGCTTTTTGCCTATCTCCATCTGTTGATAGGACAACTTGTACCCACTGTCTGGGGATGGCTCTGAGGGGCTTGAAGGAAACAAATAAACAGGTAAGAGTTTTCTTGCTTTCTGTTTCTTCTCACAAACTGAGGACTACAGCACCCCAGTTCCACAGATTTGTCTGGGATTGATTCTTCCTCCTCTGGTACCAGTAGAGTTAAGAGAAAACATGAAATAGCTTTGTCTCAGTACTTGAAATGATTCTTGGTCAACATGGTGTTTGAAGAATGAGCAGTGTACATGGCAATTAAATTCCCCACCCAAGTTGAGTGACGTGGCACTGGCATCCTTCAGCCCAGAACAAATCCTTTGAGCCTGATGTTCAATTGCTGTAAAGCATCAAGAGCTCTTACTGACAAGATCCAGACCTCCGGACCATTAGGTATTTTGTCATTACACATTTGCAAATAGGCACTTTTTTAAGTCCTTATGGGATCACTTTAAAAAACAACAAAAACTGCAACAAAACCAAAACACAACTAAATTTTTTTCTGTTTCCTTCTCTGCTGCTCTAGTGTTTATAAAGCAGAGATATGCTTGACTTGGAACAGTGCAACATGCAAATTTTAATTAACATTAAACATAAACCAAATCAGCCTCTCTTCTCACTTCAGTATGCAGATTGAGTTTGTAATTCCTGCTAGGTTGTGATGAGAGAAGGATGCTGGATCATTTGTGGTGCATTCCTTTGCATGTTCACTTGGATTCCTTTTTGCAGTTTACTGTATCTTACATTTTGGTCGTGGATGCAAGTAAAAGGTGCATTTATGTCCTCCAAACTGGGCAAAGGGACACGATGCTCAGATATTACAGCATGTCAAGTGCAGAGAAAAGCTGGGCACACAGAGATGATGAAGTCTTCTGACAAAAACCTTCTCCAGCAAAGGATTTGTGGAAGTCAGGAGAGCTTGTTCCTCTCCAAGCCTCAAATTAAGTATCTCTTAATTGACCTTGTTTTCACTGAAAGACTGCAAAGAGCATTTCACTGGGTAAGACCAGGTGTGTGCTGATTTTTCACTCCTGATTTAGGTTATTGGGAGCTGGCCCACAGCCCACCTATGCACAGATACCTGGAGGATCTGGACAAATGGGTTGTGCATGTGAATTTCGTTTCAGTGAAGGAAAAAAAAATTAAGGAATGTCTTCAAAGCAATTTGATGATGTGTGTTTTTCCATAGATCTCTCTCAGGGCGAATTGTTGGAGGAGTCTGGTGGTTCTTCACTCTCATCATTATCTCTTCCTACACTGCTAATCTGGCTGCCTTCCTTACGGTGGAAAGGATGGTTTCACCCATAGAGAGTGCAGAGGACCTGGCTAAGCAAACCGAAATAGCCTATGGCACTTTGGATTCAGGCTCAACCAAAGAATTCTTTAGAGTAAGTCTATTAAATCTCCTTTAAGTGCCTGATTTATGGGTTTCAGTTTTTTGGTTTTACCCAGCTGTAATAGCTGTTCTGGTGAAAGCTGCTTTGTGCAATCAGGACAAGCCTGAGTGCAGATTTTAATATCAAAAAGCATTTTGTCAAAAATGAGTGGTTTGGCTTAACCTGGAACATCTCAAGACGGAAAACCTGACCTCTGCTATCACGGGGAGGGTTTTGTAACACCAGTTTCAGAGACTTCGTCTGATGAGCAATAATGCAGTCGTTGGCACAATATTTAGCAGAGGAAACTCTTGCAAAGAGTGATGCTCTTGACCTACTTGCTGTGCATGCCCAGCTGGCAGCCGGTAATGCCATCCGACGTCGGTGCTCACTTGCCAGAGCGAAGGGGGATGGGAGGCCTGTGTTGCTGCTCATTCCTCTTGGTGCTTTGATTCCTGTGTCTTCATTGCTGGCCAGCATCTGGCTGTGGCTGTGTCAGACAGTCAGGGGATAAATGTCTGTACCCCAGAACTCCAACGGTTTTTCACCTTGCTTAGGGAAACGCAGGGTTGACAACATTTGGGGGTCAGGGCAGGTGCATACTTTTAAGATCATCCTTTCTTTCTCCTCTTGCCAAGCCACAAGCTGAACTGCAGAGAGTTTGGTGAGGGGCATGAAAAACTCTTAAGTATGAGGTCAGACCACTTTTATGTCTCTGAAAACATCATCCTGAAAAGTTATTTCTGGTCTTTCCAAGGGTGAGCTGAAATGCTCAGACCTTTCAGGGACCTCTGGGTTCTCTCTCAGCAGTGCCAATCAGATGCCATTCAAAGCAACATTTTTTTTCTATAGAAAAGTGGTCAGTGCTGCAGGACTAATTACTGCCTATCACTCACACTGGCAAGGTGCAAGCAGGAGGGAGAAGGGAGGCAAAAAAACCCCTTGCTGCTCTAGGCTGATGAAATACTGAGGGCTCCTTGAATTTACTGAATATTTCAATACATGACCACACATGTACATAGACATCTGATGTAAACCTGGAGTGAATGCAAAGGTATTTTATGAAGCTTTTGCACTCTGCCTTACCTACATGTAATGTCTTTATATTAAAAGAGATACTCAGTGGTTCTTAATTAACTGTGGTAGCTGGGATGTAACAACAGCTTCTGTTTGTGTTAAAATCCTGTGAGATAAACACTGATCTTGTAAGGGGTGACATTAGTGTATAAAAAAATTTATTTTTCTTAATTATCAGCTTGAGGCAGTATTATCTGCACAGCAAAAATGAGTTGGGTGAACCTGTCAGAAGAGGTAGCACAATTTGATTAGAAATACTGGTGCTGTTTATAGTCACTATACTGATCTTAGAGCGAAAAATACCTTCTTTTTAATATCTTGTTATAGTCCCTACAGAAAGAGGGATTGTATGGGGATGTTCCTTCATTTCCTTAATAGTTTGACACAACAAGGAAACCCCTTCTCATGGAGAGATCAAAGGAATGAGTGTTTCATGTGAAAGGATACAAAGTCTGGTAAATGTATGAATGCTTTGTTGTGCTGTTAATAGTCTTGAGATGAGCTGTGTCTCTCTCCTGGTGCTGGGGAGAGCAGGGCTGTAAATGAGGCTGATCTGTCAGGACCTGCCAGAGGTCAGACCTCCATCAGGCCAGGAGAGGAGTCAGATGGGGATGGAGTAGAGCAGAATCCCAGCAGTGTGAAGCAAGGCTGGATGGGCCAAGTGGGAAGAAGAATGAGCCCTAAGCAGTGCTTCTCTCTCTTTGGCATTCTCAAGGCACACAACATCATTTCAGTTGTATTAACTTTTGCAGAGTAATTAATTTGAATAGAGTGATGCGGCCATTAAAGTGTTGTAATTAGAGTCTTCTTCAGTTGATTTGAAAAGGGCAAGAGCTTTGCCTTAGATTAAATGTGTATATTCACATAAATACTTCATTGTACAGTCTTTATTAGTTATTTAATAAGATGGTAAAGCTGCCTGAAACTTCAAATAACCCTTAAACAATTCTTGGTTTCTGTGCTGTCCTGCAGCACAGGCCTCTTTGTGTTTGTAGGACTTGTTCTCCCTTGGCAGCTCCTTTCACACTGCTACAGGAGCATCAGTGGGAGTGACAGTGCTCTGAGTCAGAAAAAGCCAGGAGTCCTCCTGGGTACAGGGTGATGCTTGTGCCCTGTGTAAGGGGAATATCCTGCTCCACCAATTTTCCCCCAGCATTCAGCCAGTTTAAGCAGCAGTTTGCTTAGTGGTTCAGGATCATCTAGCCAGTGAGAAAGGAAGTTTTGACTGAGGGGAAACTTGCAGGAACAAGGTAGTGAAATCCTTGCTTACACCAGTTCATGCTTATCTACACACACTCTGGCTGTGGCATGTGAGAGGTAGATAAATCTTCCCTAGAGATGGGAGAAGTTACCTGGTTGTGAGCAGGAGGTCAGCACATGTGTAGAGGCACTAAGAACAGTAACTTGGCTCTGTAGCTGTGCCACAGCTTCACACAGGACGTTCAGGACCGTCTCTCCAAGATCCCATGAAGAGTCTTTTATGGGTGTATCTCTTCCTAGAGCTGTAAGGCTAAAATGTTTCTCAAAGATCCTAATCAGATACTGATCTTAATGTCTGCTGTTGGCCAGTGGAAGGTGCTGGACTGAAAGCAGAAAGGAAGAATTGCCTCCTAATGCATCATAAAGAGATGACACATAAGTGAGTCTCAGATCCCCATCATCTTTGCATGTGCTATAAGGAGCTCCTTGAGAGCCTTCAGGCCATGGCTCCCTTCTGCCAACCCCGTTTGCAGACAGGATCACTTTTGAAGGTTCTTTTTGCAGTGTGAATACCTGAAACTGGACTGATACCAGCCTCTCAATTCAGATGAACAGATGGTAATGACTTTGAGCCACTTCAGACCTGGGCAGACTCCAGCTCGTGACCTATTTTCCTGTCTTGGCGGTTTCCCTAAACATCGCAATGTCTCCCGGGTAGACGCTCTCCCAGCTATGTAGGTTAAGCTGGATGCACCATTGCTGCTTGAGGCTTGCACAGTGACTGCCGTCGGTGTGACACTGCTCTCACAGTCCCAGCACTGCTCTCACAGTCCTAACAGTGCTCTCACAATTCCAACGCTGCTCTCACAGCCACAACACTGCTCTCACAATTCCAGCCAGAGCTCGTTTGTTCTACCAGGTTCACAGCAGGCACTATTCACACTCCTCACTTGTTGGTGACTGTCTGCATAAGGGCCTTTGTCCTCACCTTGCTATATCGTCATGGTTGTTGCTTGTTTCTGCTCAGAAACATTTTACATTTTGCACTAATTAACTTATAAAGGCATGTAAATGGCAATCAATACATTACATCAATTCCTGTTGGCTTTCAAAGGGCACTCATCCATATTGAAAAGGAAAAGAAATAACCTCTCCTGAGATATTTATTAACACATGGTCTCAGATCAAGGACTCCAAAATACCTCTTGCTCTTTCTTGAAACTGGTGAATACTGGTGAAGGCCTGTATGAGAAAGAAGTTTCAAATCCTTAAGCTACTACTTTTAAGGGTGTATCTGTTAGAATTAACATCTTCTAATACATTCAATTAAAGTTTCAGCATATCTGAGCAGCTTATCAAATCAATATAATACCATTTAGTCCAAATTTAACACTAGCCTAATACCACAGTCTAATAGGTTTCACCTCCAATATACATATATTCAAAAGGCATGACCTTTACAATCAATTAGTGATTCTTGTCTAAACTTGGCTGTATTTGAACTTCAGCAGAAGCAGAACATGTTTGTAAACATTTAGAAATATAAATTGCCCTTGAATTTGTGTTGGTTTCTTTTAATTGATAGCAGATAGCTGTGTAAAGAGGCTTCTGCAAAATAACTTGCCAAGTGTATGTTTGGTCATTGACAAACACAGCTGGCCTGTTGTACACTTCACTGAGAACCTGTGTAGTTAATCACTGTTAACTACATTAAGGAAAAATAAGATCTCAAAGGAATGTGACTTTATTGTAGAAGTTTTTCTTTGTATATTTCTCAGCAATAGTTTAAGGATGTCCCCAGCCAAACAACTCAGCTATCCAGTGGCTCTCCCGTGCCTCAGGTGGAATGACTTGCTGCCCTGAAGTCAGTTCCTGGTTTTTTTCTCCTGAAAATCTCATTTATTTCTAGGCCTGTTAGGAATTTCAGTAGAAAGGGCAAAGATCCTTTGGGCATGGTGCTGGTTCCTGCTCTTACAGTTGGTTCATCAGTCTCCTCAAAAAGTCATTCTTTCCAAACAAGGTTCAGATGTGAGGCTTCTCTGGGTTTTGTATATACATAAAATATTATATAAAACGACAGTTTTTAAGATACAGGAAGTCATGCTAAGGATGGCCCTTTAAGATGTTCCCTGGTTTTGTCTCTTAGTTTCATCAAGTTGGAATAGTTCAGCAGGATCAGACAGAAAAACACAAGACGCGCTGGCAAGAGGCTTTGAATTTCTGGTTGCCCATACTGAGGAAAGGTGCTTTGACATTGAAACAGCACCAGAAAAAGCTGTAAGTGGGAAGGGGACTGGTGAGGTATCTCTTGAAAAGAAATTTAAATACCAAGTTGTTTAGCTGGTTAAACTAAGGCTGACATAGAAAGAAAGAAAAGAAAAAAAAAAAAAAAACCAAACCAGACAGATTAGCACCAAAGCAGAATATTAACATTAATCTGAAATTAAAAGAAAATATTCCTTCATCAAAAGGATTTTGAAGTAACTTCTGCTGAAAGCACTTGGGGAAACTCAGACATCCTGTCCTGTTCAGCAGAGCCTTGTGTTGGGCTGTGTGAGGCACCAGTGGATCCTTGCTGGCTCAAAAGAGCCAAGCATCACTGGTCCCCCCAGCTGGCAGCGTGCAGAGAGAACTGCCCATTCAGGTGCCTCCAGCTGTGTCAGACAAGGCCAGTGCCAGTCAGGCAGCCAGGCAGGAGCACAGCTCTGTCCCAGAGCCTCAGGAGAGAGCGAGGAATTATGGCTGTAATGTGTTCAGAAGCACCAGCGTGTTACACCCCATTATAAGTTAAAGAGCTCATTGCATTCCTCTGATGATAAGGTTGTGTGAAGACGAGAGGGAAATAAATTCCACCAGCAAGCAGTTTAGGTAAGGAAAAGCCTTGGGTTATACACCCGTCGCTGCCGTGCAATTTGTATGCATTCTGTGCAATCAAACGATATTGAGATCATCATTAGAGCCTATTAAAAACACCATCGTGAACTCTGTGCACGCAGCACTCATGGTTTCATCTGTAGTTAAACTCTTTGATTTTTAATTTCAGAATTTATTTTGCTAGTGAAGATGAAGGACTTGTTTCTAGCACAGCAGTCATACAAATGCTTTGCTTTTGCCTTTGGATAAAACTATGATTAGCAGTTTGGAGCTTTCTGTGTTCTTGATGCTAAGCAAAACAACATAGTCATCATAACAAATTCCTGACAAAAATACTGAAGTATGATTGTATTTATGGGCTTTAAATAACAGAACATCACAGAAAAGTTGATAGCTTCAAACATGAGTTGTATAGATCTGATATACACAACGTGGCAGTGGTTAGTCAAAAAAAGTACTGTAGTTTAACTGTTTTTCAACACAGAAGGTGTGAAAATTTTATTCACCCATATATTCTCTCTGTCTTCCCTGTTTGATAGAGGTGGGAACATGCACAAATATTAAAAGGTGAATGTATGTGTGCAGAGAGATCACAGCCTCTCCATTGCACTGATGATGGATGGTCTGCTTGTGGGGTTCTTTTAATCTCTTGAACCTCCTTTCTGCCACATGGCCAACAGGCAGTTTTAAAGGCAACAGGAAATCAAATGTGACATAATTGCAAAAGAAATGGTTTCCCATGAAGTGATCTAATGTCTTTAGGCCTATAGATTGGAGAGGAAAATGTATCCTTACGGGAACTAAAATTAGCAGCTCATCCATCATCCACTCCTTGGAAAGGAAGCATTGGTGCTGGGCTTAAGGTGGCTGGACCATTTTACTAATTTCAGCAGCAAGCAGGATTTAGCAAAGCTTTTAGTCAACACTTAGTAACAAGTATTGGAATAAATCTCTCCATTATCTTCACTTACAGATGGCATTTGTCTGTCAGCTCTTCTTGTCTTTGTGGTTTAGGCTTTCCATCTCATCTCTGTCTCCATACTACCCAGCAGTCACCCACTGTAAGAGCAGGGCTGTGGGTTTCCAGGTGGTGAGAGGGGCTGCAGCCTGTGGGAAAGCAGACATGGGGGGCTGCAGCCCATGGGGAGCTGGGCACAGAGGGGCTGCATCCATGGGAAGCCAGGCAGAGCAGCTCGCAATGGGTTAATGCCGTAACTGTGTCTGCACCACAGAGGCAAAGCAGAGAGTGCCTGGGGGGAAAATCACTTGCTGTTTGAATGCTCTACTTTTTGGAGAGCAGCTCTATGATAATGATAATGACATTGCTCAAGACAACGAGGACCCTGGTTTTTCAAGTCTCTCCTACTTTATGTAATGCCGGCTGTGTCACATTAGTACATGCTTATTAGGGATTCATTTAAAATACATGGGTGCTGATAAATTACTCACAGTGCTGCTACTGTTACTTTTGCATAATTAGAAAATACATGAAGGTTTAGAAACTCTAATGATGTGAATATGAAACATCCCCTCTTGCAGTCAGCTGGGATTTCTCCATCATTGCCTGTATATTGGCCTTTTCTGTCTGGAGCTGAAAACTCATTAGACCTGACAGTGTTCAGATCGTGTGCTGGAAATGCCGTTCTCTGTTAATTTATTACAAGCCAAATCCAGAGCAGGGCTGGTTGTGCGGCTCAGTTGCCCAGACAAGACAACTCTGCTGAGTATGTCACTGCTGGAAAGATGCCCCTTAGCCTGAAGGCTGACGTAACCCTCCCTCTGGCCAGCTCAAGTGTGTGCTGCCCCTGCTCCCCGGGCAGACAGACAGACAGACAGACAGGCTGTTCAGATCCCCGGCGAGTGCCACCCAGCCCCTGTCATCCCCCCGGCGCTGCTTCCTTGGGGTGAGCGCTGCCCGAGCACTGGCTCTGTCCATGAGTCACAGAGGATTTACAAAGGCAGCTTGTCTCTGGTAAAGACTTTCATTTTAATTTCCCAATCAGCATTGCAAGGAGGAGGAATGAATGGCAACAGTAAAGCGAGGAGATGAATATAGTAAGAAGTTCAGTGTTGTGCCAGGAAAGGACGTCTTAAAATCTTGATTTACATTCTGCTGCTCAGACTGTTACTGATATGTCAGCGACGTCTGGTTGCAGCTGGAGCAACTCTCTGCTTGTCTGTTTGTGTGAGCAGAGCTGCTCCAGAAGAGATGTCTGTTAAAGCAGCTACAGCACATCACCCACCTGCTGCCAAAGGTCACACTTTGAAAAGGACCATGACATACAGGGAGAAAGTCTTAAAAGACAACTCCTACAATATCGTATTATTTCTGTAAGATAGTTTCTTTTGTAATCAGGCTGCTGTGTATGTCAGGTGTGGAAAAACTAGTGGTGCTGAAGCCTGGAGGGTTTTTTTTAGTCTGCTTCCCCAGCTGTTTGAGTGAGCAGCACTGCTGTGGACCGTCCTTCCCTCACCATCACCACTTCCACCAGCTCCCTGCTGTACTCCCCATCCCTCAGCCCCTTGTAGGAGTTGTCTGCATCTTGACATGGAGGATCCTAGAGGAGAGCAGCAGCCCTGGGGTTTGTGGGCCTGATGCTTGTACTTTGTGGGCTTCATATGCATTAGCTGGGAATGGAAAATGCCATTTCTAAAGCATAAGTTACAATTTGAGCAAGAAACCAACATGACAATGCCTCCCATCACAAACTTGGCTGTAAAATATTAGTAGGCAGCAAGTCACCCTTTCTTTTACATGCGTGCATACACTCTCAAAGATTTGTGTGTTCTTACAGGCATACAGAGTTCATTTGCATGTGCATGCTTGAACTTTGTTTTTCTGTGGCATCCCACAAATTCATAAGCCATGGATAGAGTTTAGTAGACTTGGGAGTTGGCCTTGCTAGAAGAGAAATGCCCTGACCTACTTTCTTCTGCCGAGAATGTAATAAAAGCAAGAGGTTCATGTAATGATGGGATTGATTTTTCTGTCCATATAGGTAAGTAAATTGCTGGCATCACAAGTTATCTGTGGCTAAAAGCTGTGACATTGATCTATTAGACTCTGCCCTATGACCTTCAGAAAATGACATCTCTGCTTTCGTGTCCTCACTGGGAAAAGGGGACTAATGGTGCCCTCTGGCCTTCATGAGACCTATTTTTACCTTCTCAGTAAATAGCTTGGAACTCTCAGGCAGAGGGACCTTACTAATAATATTTAGCGTGTTCTTATTACTAATGTAGCATCATTAGGCCAGCCTCCATGTGCTCCAGGGCTGCGACTGGGCTGAGGGCTCCCACCACTGTCCCTCACTCCTCCCAGAGGCAGCTGTGCCAGGGGTGACTCTACATCAGGCTTGTGGGGGGACCGGAAAGGCATCAAATCAAATCAAAACCCCCTCCAAACCACCAACACAGTGGTAGCCACTCCATTGCAATTGGCCTTATTGGAAGTTCAAGCAGTCAACCACCTAAACCCAATGGATCTCAGTGGTGCCCAAGCCAGGCAGCAGCAGTGGTACCAAGGCAGTCTCTGACAGTTTTCTCATTCCTGTTTAGTAACTTGCTTTTTAATGGTTCATAAGCTCCAGGATTCATTAGCTGCTGCAGAAGAGCTAATTGCACATGTGGAAGAAAAGCAATGAGTGATGATAATGAAGCTACGGTTCACGTTTAACTGCCCAAGTTCATTCCAGTGAGGTGTGCATCTATACAGAGTGAGGTGTGCATCTGTGTAAAGGCAGCATGTATTATTCAGATTAAGTACCTGCTCTGGTTTTAATATGGACCTTTGTGTTTTGTATCAGCAACATCTGTCAGACTTAAGGGCTGTAAATTTCCCTTGTTAAAGAGCTATAATGTAGTCATAGGGCTGGTGCAGCAGAGGAGAGTCTAAAGTCTGCTGCTTTAGTACCTTTATTGATGTCTCTGCCTACCTTTGTGTGTGTGCTGTGGTCAGGATGCTCCACAGGCTTTGTTATTTTGCTACACTTTGTTTATCACTCTTAGTTTTGAAGACAGAGGTAAAAAAATGAACATCACTACAATCTAAAATTTTTCAAAGTATAAAAGGGAGAATTTGTAACTGGACTTCTAAAATAAAATTGATTTAGGTAAATTTGGTTCATGACTGGATGATCAACAACCATTATCTGTAAGACAATAATTTGAGCTTGACTGCAGGAAAATCACTTCCTGGTGCCTATCATAAGAAATTAAGGACCATTTTGGTCATTTTAATAAAATATCCCAATGGGGCAGCATTTTGAAGAAGACTTGCAGGTTTTGCAGAAGGTGGCAGGGAGAGCTAAGCATTCTAAAATAGGTAAAGGACATGCCTGTAACATACTTTAACTACAGAGCAGAAATGCTGCTGCCTTCAAACACAACAGCTTCACCTCTGCTCAGTAGTGGAGGAGGTGACACAATGTCACATTTAGCAGAAGTGTGAGACATGTCTGCAGAGGGGGAAGGGAATTCAGTCAATGGGAAAAGGCTTCAGGTATTTTAGAGCTAAATTTAACCAATGTCAAGGAATCGTCCAAGATGCGCTGGGGTTTGCCAGGTATCTCTAGGTGATCTGGGACGTGCAAAAGTGAAACCAAGGCACCTGGTCTGGCTCAGCTGGAGCCAGGTTTGGGGTGCTGGGTTTTTGGTTGTTGGGTGGATTGAAGAAATAACTGCAGCTGAGAGGCAAACTTGCCTCCTTCCCACCGCCTGTATTGCCCACCCAGCCCTGGCCGGCTGCGCTTTTGGATGCTGTCGCACACAGTGGGTTTGAGTTCTCATTTCACTACTAGAGTCAACCACACATCAAAACTAGGAGAATTAGAATGAAAGACAGTGTTAAAAATTTGGCCCGATTGAATTGGCACCTTCTTTTCAAATGAATGCATTGCTACCCAGGAGCAACGTGTATTTAGGTGCCAATTAGTAACGGGCCAAGTGAAGTGAGTCCTTGGCACGAGAGCTTCTGGCTCTGCTGACATGGAAGGGAGTTGCCTGCACCCTTGGCTGAGTTGTTTGTGGCTCATACTTCTGCATAAACATCTCCAAATAAAGAAAAAAAAAAGGCTGCATTATTGACAAAGCAAAGGCCAGTACTATTTATATCTGCAGTAAGGCTGCGATAATGAAAAGACGCTTTAATGTGTCCCTGGGCCTAGATGAAACACTGAAAATGTTGCTTTTAAGAAAAAATTATAATAATATCCCCTTGAAATCCCAAGGAAATGCATGTGGCAGGCTTCTGGAGAGAAATATCAAAGAAATGAAATAGGAGTTGCAGAGCATAGGGAGTTACTGCAGTTAAGAGCTTTGAATTGGTTTAAATCTTTGCTTTTAAGTTTTTTTCCCTAGTATCTCTTTAAAAGTAACACTTTATTGAGAGGGAAAATGTTTTACTGCTGCTGAACTCTAGCAGTGCAGATCTGTCAGACCTTACCTTATTTTGGAGTGTAAATCCTTTCTCTGTGGTTGCTTCTGCTGTCTGGCCCCTCTTATGGGTGTCAGACTCCTGGTGGGGCTGGGAGAGGCAGCGTCAATGTCTGCAGAGGAGGACAGATGGGTAAGAATGTTCTTTCAGTGCATGTTTTGGAGCTTTGTAGTTAGAAAGGAAAGGTTTTCTTTGCTGAAAGTCTTTTAGGGATTTTTGGGGTGGTTGGGTTTTGTTGAGGCAGTTGGAAAATCGGAAAAAAGCAATATATTTACTAAAAATACCATCTTTCATTTCATCTTGTTGCATCTTTGACCAGCTTTAATCAACTGGTTGTTTCATGGCATTGAGCAGGTATAAAATACAGCTCCAGGGGCAGGAAATGCCCTCGAGCATTGCTGAATGGGTGTCACAGCTCCTCTGGTGACACTCTTGCTTTCTCCAAAAAGCCTCATCATAAGTCATTACTTTTACCTCATTATGAATTTAGGTGAATGGCTGCAAAAAGCAGCTCTAACCAAGCAGTGTCTGGACCCAGTGTCCAGAGCCCATCACATCCCTGGTCCTGTCTCCCAGGACCCCCAAGGGTCCTCAGCCAGACTGTCTGCTCGAAAACCAATCTGTGCACAATGCATTTTGTTTTAACCTTTCCCAGTCAATACATGCTTTCTTCGTTTCTAGCTTGTATTTTTGTCTGCTTCTGCTAGATCAGACTGCTATTCTTATTTAGTTACTTTGATAATAACAAGATATTATGAAAATCCCACTTAACAGAAGAAGAGGTGGGCAGTGATCATGTAGAGATGGGAACTGATTTTTAACTACATCATCCATAAGAGTTAAATGAAGGCAGCAAACTATAAAGCTTAGGCTATTTGTTGAAGTTGAAAATAGATGAGGTTTTCAGTCATGGAATTTGGTTTTCTGAAGCATGAATGATGATATTCACCCTTTGCCCTTGCTTTGTTTGGACCATGTGCAGCCCTGAGCATGCTGTTGGCACTCATCAAATAACTCTGATTATTAACAATGCACAGATGTACTGGCCATTGCTTTCAGGTAGTCGGGCCAGCTGGAGAGTATGAAAGGACTTATTTCAGACAGGTATTCAGGTGTGAGTTAAAAGATTGAAAGGAAAAGGAATTCTGTTTTATATGTGTAATTAAAGGCACATTCTGCAGAGGAAAACAAGCAAAAGCATATGTAGTGCATGCACAATTTGGAAGGCTCACCACTTCAGCTTGCTGAAAGGTACAGAGAGAAAGAGTAAAGATGATTTTTTACCTTCCTTTTGTCTCTTAGGTACCCATTTGCACATACAAATGGTCAGGTGTGTTTGTATTATTTATCTTAAAAGAACATGAAGGTTGTAAGGAAGAAAACCTTGTAACTAGAACACTCCAGGATTCCCTCTGCTCCCAAAGTCTTTGTGTTGGCCAGCAGGGTTGTTTTCTGTTCCCTTTCTGCCCGAGAGAACTGCACAAGAAGGGCAGGCAGGCTGGGCATGGGCAGTGCCTGGGGCACTGCCTGTGCTGCACTGCACAGGTGCACAGCTGCCACACGGCTCTACTGCCCACAGGGTACAAGGGTGGTGGCAGCCACTGAGATGATGACAGCCACCACCTCCCAGCATTTCTGATATCCCTGGGAACCCCACGGCCCCTCTGGAGCCTGGCTGGAGCCATACAGTGCCCTGGTCAGCTCCCAGCAGGGCAGGAGGTGTGGAAATGCCCACATGCATTAAGGGGGTTGGTGCAAAAGCTGGAGCTCCAGGTCAGTGTGCTCGGAGAGGGAACCCTGAGCAGGCAGTGATGAGGTGGCTATCGGGTCCTTTTGGCTGCCAGCCCATGGGTGCCTGGCCCTGAGCCCCAGTGAGGTTCTGTCCTTGGGCAGGACCCACGGCCCCGCCTTTGGCCGGGGCTTGGCGCTCCCTGCCAGGAGCTGAGCTGCCACTTCCCCACTCTGCTTCAGAGCCACCATCCTCATCTCAGGGTATCCAATGTTTGCTGTTGCAATGGGAAGTCAGGAAAATCCCAATTCTTTCTTGTAACTGTGTAAGGGCCATCTCAGGCCCCATTTACATCCCTCTTTCTCCTGATGCTGGGCTAACAAAGCCATACAGCCCCTCTTCAGCCAGGGGATGCTCTCTCTTGCTTGTTTTTCACACCCACCACCCAGCCAGTTCCTCTTGTAGCTGGGCTGTATTGTCTCCCTGATTTCCTGTTGTCAATTGAGCTGATTTTAATTGGTTTGCATTTTCAGTTGTTTTTCAGTTCATCAGGAAGGATAATTAAAATAAAATCCTGCCCTCCATGCTTCTCTCCATCCGCTGTAGCAACACCAGCTGAGCATGTTAATCTGAGGAGCAGTGCAGGCAGGGCTTAGTCCCTGTGAAGTGTTTGGAGGCTGGTTGTTAAGCATTACATTATTCAAAATGCATTAAATTGTCCTGAATGAGGAGAAAACATGTCTCGATCATCAAGCTGATGGACATTAGCAGTCTTCCACCACAAGTTTGCTGAATTTGAACTAGATTTAGCTACTGCTTGCCTCATTCCTATTCTGCAAGGGAAGCTGTGGACAGAGAACTGGCAAGAAATGGGAGGCATAAATTCAAGATACCCACATCCTGGACCAAAAGCCTTATATAAATCCTTTGGATTTCTAGACTTTAGAGCAATGCAGTTGGCATTACTGCCTTCTGTTGACCAAGCAGGAAAGTTTAACCACTAGTCCAGGATACAAATTCTTGAGAGTCTGGAGGTGGCTTTGAGATCTGAGGGTGGCTTCAATGTTACTGGTGGGGAAGAGGGGGAAGGGGAAGTAGCATATTTCTCAACATTTCCAGGTTTACAAAACTTGTACACTGAGCCAGAGGATGTTAGAGTTTGCTCAGTCTCAAGGCAAGGAAAGCAGGAAAAAGTACAGAGACATGACAGGTAGTTAGCGATCAAGTTTTTTAGCTAGTTGCTAATATTTATGTTTGCTGTCTTTTAGGAAAATAGGAAACTAAATTTTGAGTGTTTGACTATTGATTCATAAAGGATTTTGTAATTATCATTTATATCCCTTGTATGAGCATCTCTATTAGGAGCCACTCGAATGTCATGGTCTCTTGTATCATAGACCTGCCATTGCCACTGTGAAAAGCACACTCCTGCCTTGCTGAAAACTTGGAATAAGCCAAAGTTAGCCCTTTCTAGCTGCAGTTAGCAGAAAAAGACAATTTGTCCAAAGAGGAGAGGCTCATTTTGCATCTGTTGGCTGTAATGGATGAGCTGGGATTCCCCATCCTCCCTCTGGTTCAGCAGCAGAGCAGCACATGGGTGGATAAACCCAGCACAGAGCAGGAGCCAAGCACTGGGATGGGCACACACCGTTGCTCATTCCGAGGCTGCCAGCTGCACAGCAATCAGCAGGATAAATGTCTGAGGTGTCCTTCTCCCTTCCCAAATATTTTGTGGTTTGGTCATTGTTGAGGGGGGCAATGTATCTCTCTCTAAGCTACCTTGACTTTTTTTATTTGTTAGCCTTAATCAGTTACAGGGTGTCACTGTGCCTCTAAGCCAACTAAGCCCAAGGAGCTCAGTCTCATGCCCTTGGCAACACAACTCTTCATTTCCCTCCTTTTGTCTCTGCCAGAGGTCAAAAATAGCTGTCTACGAGAAAATGTGGTCGTACATGAAGTCAGCAGAGCCCTCGGTGTTCACCAAGACGACGGCGGACGGGGTGGCGAGGGTGCGGAAGTCCAAGGGGAAGTTTGCCTTCCTGCTGGAGTCCACCATGAACGAGTACATCGAGCAGCGCAAGCCCTGCGACACCATGAAAGTTGGAGGCAACCTGGATTCCAAGGGCTATGGTGTAGCAACCCCCAAAGGCTCAGCATTAAGGTGGGTGGAATAATATAACAATATCCATGTTGTTATAGTATTCCACCTACCCTGATGTATTGTGTTGTCATTTTCTTTCTTGTGGATTTTGAGGTAACTTTAAAGTTTAAAATCTTCAATATTCCATGGAGTTAAATAAGACGGTAAATTATGGTTTCATTTATTTAATGCATCCATTTTTTTGTGTTCTCTTCGTGTTGTCCTCTCTGATTGTTTGTTGCTGTTTTAATTTTACAGTTCAATGGCTTTTTCAATTTAAATGGTAAAAGCCAAGTTAACCTGCCATATGTGACGAATGTTAACTGCATGATGTGGTGTTCTTGTTACTTTTTTTCTCAAAGACGATTTCCCCATCCCGCACACTTCAGTTTTGAGCAAATGTTATCCTCCATGCCACCTTCCAATATTTAACCCTGTATTTGCTGTACAGACATTTTGATAGCTCCACGTTCTGTGAAATTTTAGCCAATTTGTCCTCTTGTGCTCCTTTTTTTATACGTTACGATTTCCTAAGCATTTGTGCATTTTTTCTTACAAGTTATGTTTTATCGTTTCAAGAAATGCTGTTAACCTCGCAGTTTTAAAACTGAATGAACAAGGCCTCTTGGACAAATTGAAAAACAAATGGTGGTACGACAAAGGAGAATGTGGCAGCGGGGGAGGTGACTCCAAGGTCAGCCTCAATGTCACCACAATCGGGTACCTTAGCAAAGAGTAATCGGCAAGGCTGTTATTTTGCTTCTCAAGAAAAAAAAACCTCAAAAAAGAAAGCAGATGAAAACTATTTCACTAATTGTGGTGGGGGAAAAAAAGCCATTTTCTTGCTCAGTAGCTCTTTCTAAGAAACGGTCTTATTTAATATTGTCAGCAGGCTTGGTCGAGCTTGGAAACCTTATTTAACTAACAGATAGAAAGTCCAGTGTTGGTGGGACCTACGCAGAGTAAATCAGTGAGGTGACTGTACAGGAAACCTGTGATCGCCTCTGGCCGCCGTACTAACCCCCGAGGGCAAGGCTTCGGTCTCATCCATGCTTTAGCTGTGATACAGAGTGGGTTTTGAGAGGCTTTTTTTTACCAGAACCAGCTGTGCCAGCACAGATCTGAGGGTGAAAGGGATCCTGTTTCCTTTGCTCTTTTGGGGAGGGATCAAGCAAACCAGTATCAGCATATGTGGATTTGCTGGCCTGGACTGGTGCCTCCAGAGCCCAACAGGAGGAAGCCTGATCTGCAGAGAAGACATGCTGGAGTGAGGCTGTAAAACAGGGAAGAAGGGGTGGCTGCTCACCTAATCAGAGCATGGGGTAGAGAAAAAAGCCAAGCACCTGTCATGGCAAAGACATAATGTTCTGCAGAGTTGGTAGTTGCCAGTTACTGGTAAAATAATAGCAACAGCAGTAAGGTGTAAGAAGCTAGAGCTTGTGATGGGTGAAGTTGAAATGAGGTGCACTACGTGCAATAGGGTTGCAGTGGGTTCCTGCACTAAACTGGAAACTAACCTTAAGGAAAGAGGTTTTGGAAGTTTTGCCTGGAGTATTTGGGTGTCACCTGTTGTACAGAAGTGACCAGTATTCTGCACACTTCTGTGCGGGAGCTCTGTATCTGTGTTTGACATGCCTTTAATACAGGTGTAGACTCAAATTGGCTCCAGTGACAGCAGTGGCTATGTTGTCACTGCCTTCTGCCGAGTTGAGGCTCCCCCCAGTCTTCCAGACAGCCTGTACAGTAGCGAGACTCACAAACTTGCTTCAGTGAGCTCATGTATTGCAAAAGTTGACTCGTGTGCTTTCCTCTTGCCACCCCTGCCCTGTAGAACTGTCAGTTTCTGCAGTCTTTAACTCAGTGAGGAGATGCTGTAGCTAGAGTTGGCTGGGTATTGTTCGTCACCTTGGGTGCAGGAATTATCAAGAAAATTAATTTAAATGACATTGTTAAACTGAAAAGTACTGAAATTCATTTTCATAGTGACACTCTCCTACAGCTAGTAAAACCAGTTCTTTAGGGAACAATAATTCCTAATCTCTTCTATAAAAATGCTTCAGCTTTGGTCCAAAATCAATAATAACAGTAAACTGCAGTTTCGGACAATTACTGCAAATTACTGCTGCATTTTATTAATAAGAGTTGCTTACAGTTGGCTACATAGGAAATTGCTCAGCCCGTCATGTCTGCTGTTAGCAAAAGCCACTGTGTAATATTAAAGGAAGGAAAAGCTCTCAAATTTGGGTTTGTTCAATAGCTGGAGGTCTGCAATACTCAGCAGCAGTCTGGAGATGAGCACAAGCTTTTTTATGCTTTGTAGCTCTGCTGCTCATCCTTCATAGAACATTTTTATGTGTCATACTTGCCAGTATATTAAATGTTTAATATTATCCTGGGATCCAGCACCTCATTGTCTAATGCTGCCTCCCTGAAAGAAAACTCTTTATAGAAACCAGCTTCAATAAACTTCATTGCTTCAAGTTCATTGAATTAAACCCAGCCAATAACAGTTACAGCCCTGAGGAAACTAAAAAGGATTTTTAAAATGGCTGTAATTAGGGCAGGGCCATCTTTCTCTTTTCACTTCTGCTGGAAGATGTTTTTCAAAGAGTGAGACTATTGGCAGGCCCTTGGCCTGGTCAAGGAATATTGAGGGAGTGGAGTCAGGGGTGCTGTGATAACATGAATTGGTACCCAGAGAAGAGGGAAGGGCCGCAAACACAATAATGCATGTTTTGCTGGTTTAGTCCAAAGTGCTGTCTTTCTGCAGTTTCTTGTAATGTGCTGTGGTGAAAGACTTGTTTGTTTGAGCTACGGCCATCGGCTCCTGGGGCACTTCTTCTGGCAGAAGTCCCGGGAGAGGAGAATGTGGATCAAGAGAAAACCTCTCACGGAAGACTAAGCTGAGGAAGGCAGGGAAGGGGTTAGTTGCTGTTTCTAGAGGTGTGGTAAATCAAAGAGCTTTTTTGTTACAAAGTGGCTTTTCTTTTGAGGTAGTGTTCTGCAGGCCCCGAGTGCTGCGGGCTGCGATGCGGCGCCGCTGCAGCAGACAGGCAGTGCCTTCCCAGCAGACCCCGCTGCTGGCCAGTCCAGGCCATACCCCAGCCCAGTGGGAGCCCTGCTGCCCTCACAGAAAAGGTGAGCTCTGGTGCTGCCCTCTGGGCACTACAGCTCCAAGAGTCTCGCTGACCTCTCTCTCCTCCCTGTCTTCCCACCAGAAGTTGCCCTCATCATCTCATCCCATCTCTCCGGTTAATTGTTTATATGGGGCAAGCTTCATTTGTAGAATGAAGGAGGAGTCATTCAGAGGAGTCACTTCAAAACTGTTCTATTTTTCCCTTTGAGGAGGTGGTAGCTTGGGGAATGAGGATGGGGCGGTGAAGGTGCCTGAGGCAGAGGTACAGACCTTGTCCCCCCGTCTCACAGCGACCATTGCTCACTCAGGGCAGCTCTCTCTACCGGCTGAGCTGACAGACTCCTCTCTCAGCTTCCCCAGTAGAGACCCGAGCTTGGGAAATCACTGCCCCGAGTCTGCAATCAGCTGCCTCCTACCTCCTGCCCATGGATCATGTGTAGATATGAGTCGTTGCAGACTGATGGTGCCAGGTTCTTAAGTTGAATTGCTGTGTGACTCTGATATTTTAGCTCACGCCGAAAGCCAGAGGTAAGTACGAGCCTGTTTGCTTGTGCCCGTGCCCGTCGTTGCACCATAAAGGACCCGGTCACCCAGAAAATGCCCTCCCGTGCTCGTCCTCCCTGCGGTCTCGCATGTGGTGTGCCTGTGCTTGGACAGGAATGATTCTGAGTTGTGTGTTCATCTCTTGTTACCATATCTTCATTGCCATTGGAAAATTAAACAGAGACTTCCAATTTCACAAGGATTTTTAGTCGTGCAGCGGCAAAAAGAAAAGGTATTCGATTGACTTTCTGCAAGTTTTTAATCTGTTGGGTTACCCAGAGTGTAAGGTTAGTCCTGTGGACATTCCATGCTCCTGGGGTTCACTTGTAATTCAAGACTAAAGAGATTGTGCCGTTTTAATGAGCTTGTTTTAAAGGCCTCAGCTGACATGTGTCTTGTTTCCAGTGCCATCAGTCTGTGCCAATGCTGGTGTGGAGCAGAGAGTGCCAGTGTGCCCTGTGATACCTTAGCTGTTGGTACTACTGCCCTGGTGGAGGGAGTTACCCCATTTCAGTAGTGGTCCTTATTTAACAAGCCTGAAGGGGAATGTGCTCCACCCATGCGTAATTTTTGGGGGATGCATGTCAATACATGTGGGCTGTCTTGGCTGGTGCAGATGTTCTGGTACATGCATCAAAACTTGTTCACTTAGCCCTCCTAAATGAGTGTGAATTTAGTTTTATGGCAAAATTATCCTCTCTTCAAATGCTCTTACGCATGTGAGCTGAGTTCCCAATTGTGAGAGAATACAAAATAGCAGTTATAAAAAAAACATATTCCAGGAAATATGTTGCAGTGTATTATGAGTCTGGAAACTAATTATTTTGTTTATTATACAGTCCTATCATCTTGGAGCTGAGTGATGGCTGAATAGGAACTTAACAAGAATTAGACAAAGGGGGATGCAGACAGCAATCACAGGCTGAGTGACTTAAGTGAAACTAATTATTCAGTTGCATGGGAACAATTTTCTGCTAAGATAAATTTCTATAGTTCTGCTGTTGATAGATTTCTTGTATTCTTACCTTCACGGTAACATTTAATGACAACCAACATGGAAAGAGAATGTTTGAATGCAGCTTCTTGCCAACTTCACATGCCAAGATTCCTTGCTAATTATTTGACTTAATTTCTGTGATATATTCCTTTTTAGGCTGATACCTCTTTTGGAGTGCATCTGAGAAATTCCATGCAATGTAATACTACTTCATTTTTCAATTGTTTCTTTTTAATCATAGGATTACATTTCTGGTGTGTCAGTTGAGATCTGCCCTCAGAGCCATGCTCTGTACGATATCCAATTCCCAAGCCCTTCGGAGCTGTGAGTGTGGCCATTAGCAGATGGGAGCTGTTCCCCTATGTCTATGTGCTGTTTTGCTTTGGTACATTTTCAGCACAGCCGTTAGCATTTGTGACATAATTTTTTTAAGTGGCATATTTTTAGAAGAAATCTGTTATGCTTTATTTTAGATGATACCTGATGCCTAAAGAGCACCATTGCCAAGCACGTTGTGCGTAAAAGAGAACATTTGGGGAAATGGCTATCTTAAAAAGATGCAGCACGATTTATTTGAGCAATTTGTTTGAAATTATGTTCATCAGCATGAGTTTCCTTGTCATCCATTCTATAGGCATGGGTTATGAGCTGGAAAAAGATAAAATGGCTGATCAGAGCCAGTGACAGTAACACAGAGCTAATTCATGCTCAGAGCTGGGAAAGTAATATGAAATTATTGTATTGTGCAAATTAGTGACAAAACAAAATAATGCTTTAAAAGGAAGACACCAGAATATTGGTTTAATTGACAGCTATTACTTTATAGAGTATTAGGAAATAATACTGTGTATGCTTTGTGCCAGTGATGAAGTCTTAATGCTCTAGGAGTTCATTGGAGCAATTCACTTAGAGCACTGCCAAGAAGGACCGAGAGCCTACTCTGGTTTGGAGGAATGACAGTGCTGTTGTGCAGATTGTTGAGGGTATTTTCCTGGAAATGTAGCTGGGAGACTCAGCACGAGAATTTGGGAAGGGTAGGTTGCCTAGGCTGAGAAGGAGTTGGTGGTGTCAGGGCTGTTGGCATCTAAGAATTGGGAACTGTTAAGTTTTGCCTGTATAACCTTTAGCATGGTGAGGACTGGCTCTGCTGCCTTGCCAAAGCCAGACCTGGGTGTGCAAGGAGACCTGTTTGTGCAGCATTAATTGTGGCAGATCTGGGGCTCATGGAGGGACTCCATGTCCTGCCTTTATGGCCACAATAAATGTTAAAGAATGACTTGTTACTTGTTCACTCCTTTTGATAATACTTGTAGTGTTTACCACTTAATTTCCGTAACTTGCTCACATGAGTCATTTATCCTGCACTGTAGCCGTCAGTATGGGAGAAGTCGAGGCAGAAGGCTCCATAGGACTGGAAAAGGAAAAAAGGAAAACCAGCAGCTGGAAATGGAGCTCCCAGCAGCCAGAGCAGGCCCCTTCCTTTGAACATCTCCCTGGGGGTCTGGGCTTGGTTGTTTCTCTTTAATAGTAACTGCTGTCATTTAACATACAAAGGGAAAAGTAAATGCCTTTCTTCTTCTTCTTCTTCAAAGTGACTCTAATGTTTCAGCATTGAGCTCACATGGACGCAGGCACTTGTGCTGCTCTGTGGATTTCTCTGTGCTCGCCGCACTGTAACCGTGGGCCGAACACCTCTAGCTTTGTACACACGACGTAGCTGTTCTTTGAGTGTCTTGCTGCTTTGGACTAAGCAGCACCTACCTGCAGCCTGCTGAGGAGCCGAGACCAGGAGTCTCAGAAGAAGCCGTTTCGAGAGGAAAATAAAGACGGGGGGAAAAATGGATGTGTCTAGAGGCAAGAGAAAGAGAAGGTGAGGGGATAGCCCACGTGCAAGGTAAGTTGAGTCTCTTGCTCGTATCCATCCAGGTTAGAAGGGACCCAAGCAATGACAGGAAAGGTCCATGCTGCTGTTTCGGATGTTGTAGATTTGAGTGTGACATTGAGCACCTGACCTCCCTTGTTCTGCCTCCCTGTTGGGTTGCTCTTCCTCCCACCCCCTCGCCACATCCGTACCTTAAGTGTTGGTCACTGCTGTGAAGGAGCTACAGTGACTTGTTATGGCTTGTATTTCCTAATCCAATCGGCATGTATTATTGCATTAGCACTTGGCACTTCTATTAAATTATGATCTTGTTAGTACAGAGTTTAATTTGTTTGAGCTACATTTATGAAACATATAAATATGCTTTCATAGAGACAGCTGCTGCTGCCAAGCACAGGCTGCAAACTCTGCAAAGAGCAGAGGAACTTACAGCCTCAGCTGGTAACACATCTGGGTCTGTAGAGGTGTGCACAATGTATGTGTAGATATCACAATGACATCGTGCACTGGTTCAAACACTTGAATTTAAAATTCCTGGTTACCAAAGGAAAAATGCAGCAGATTCCACAAGGATACAGTGATTGCTCCGACCTGTAATAGCAGGTTACTTCTGCCCAGTAATGGAGACTAGAACAGAGTTCTGTTATGGAGAACTATTGCAGCTACTGAGTACTTAACAGGAACTAAAAAAAACCCATCCCCTGGCAGCCAGGGAGCTGTAGCCCCAGGATGCTCCCCACCAGCACTCAGGGCCCCAGGGCCTTGAGCAAAGGGAACTGCTGCTTGCTCTGCTATTGAGGAAAAACAACATCCTCTGCCAGGAGATTTATCGCTCTGCCTCCCAGCACTAGCCCAGCCATCGACGCACAGCATATTTCTTAGGGATATATAGGGCTTGAGGTGCTGAGTTTTAATCTTCTAATTTTGAAAGCTCTTTGTCTTTTCAAACTAGATGGCTTTCGCTTTTATCCCTTCCTCTGCCCACCCATAAAGCATTTCAATCCCTCAAATGTTAAATCTTGGAGATGTGCAACTGCTGGTAACACAGGGCAGGGAAAAAGTGGTGTGGCTCTGAAATGGTAGCAAAGAGCAACCAAAGGCCCCTTACTTAAAGAAGAAATGCCTGGTGCTTTTTCCATTTTTTCCATGAATATTAAATGTTCCATGTGGAATACCAAAGATCACTTTTTGAGACAGAAGGTAGGAAACAGTGATTGACAAGTAGGAACAGTGATGGACCATATGGGTTTATGCCCATATTTTCAGGGCTCTTCCCTCCTGCTTCACACCAGACAACTGTAGTCTTTAAACAAACATAGTGTATTTGGATAATGAGCCGGTTTCCATACAAAGTCTTTCCCATCCCTCACGTGTGGGTGCATTGCAACACATGAAGCCATGGCACAGAGACGTTGGGAAATTGGTAAATTGCAACAGGCAGATGGGTCTGATCTGAGCAAGAGCAGAGCCCTTGGACAGTGCATTCACCCGCAGGTTTTGTATCTATTCAGAAGTTATTTTAGTAACAAGATCTGACAAGAAGTCCATTCAATAGTTACAGATCAGGCAGGGATTTATATGGCTTGGGGGAATAAAGTGCCTTATTTGATTTAGATGGGTCTTTAACCTCAAGCGATGCCCTCTAGAGAGTAGTGCTGGATTTGGTGTATCTTCCTGAATTGTTTCTATCTTTATATTTTAATGATACCAAGATGGTTGTTAGTGAGATTTTTACAGTATCCTGTCAAATTAAGCAGAGTGCCTGGGTTTGATTTCTGCCTTTGTCAGTCCCTGCACAGCCGTGTGCCTGCATGGGTTGGCTCAGTGGTGGCCACTTTCGGTGTGGTGTGTGGCAGTGAGGGGTTTCTCTGCTTTGCTGGATGTGGTGCCAGGCAGTGGTGCAGTCGTTGAGGGTCCCACTGAGAGCAGCTCAGCTGGTCAGAGCTTGGTGCTGAAAACACCAGGGTTGGGGGTTCAATCCCTATATGGGCCTTTCACTTAAGAGTTGATCCTTGTGGGTCCCTTCCAGCTCCAAATATTTTGTGATTCTGTAATCCCTGCACTCTTCAGGTATTTGCCTCTCAGAGCATGGTAAAGGTGACATGTCCCACATGTCCGCAGCAAGCTGGCCTCTCTGCTTCCCCTGAATTAGTGGGGATGTGCCAGTGGCACCAACAGGAATAATTAATTTAGTATTTTCAGTAGTTTTATCCAAGAGGATTTTAGGAAGCATTTTGGATTAAGAAAATACTTGTTTGTTTGTACCTTGGTCCACTTGCCTTTCTCTGGCACTGTGAGGTGGATTTTAGAAACCCACGTGTTTGACATCTGAACTCTTTGATGTTATAACATTGCTTGTTGGGTTGTGCTGATGTTGGCAATCCAAGGGATACCCCAGTCAGCAAGGACAGCTCTGGTCATAAGGAACAAAGGAAAACATTTCCTGCTGTAGAAGTGAGAGTGCTCTAAATATGTCAGATTCCTAAATTAGAAGGATTAGGCAAAAACAATAGGGATTAAAAATAAAACAAGTCAAAAACACTTTCTCATGTACTAACCAAGACCTGGTACAACCATGGACTCTTACCTCCTTCACGTCACTGGGATTTGGACAGGAGGGTGATGAGCCCTTTGCAGAGGCCACAGCCCTTGGTCTGACCACGGGACTTGGCCAGGGCAGCACTCTGATGCAGAGGGAGGATGTCACACTTCATTAATCTTGCACTCTTAGGAAGGACAGGTTTGCCAGTAGCCTCTTGTGGCTTTTTGTTGCTCTGATGCCACAAATCAGCAATAAATCTGGCCTAGCCAGATATTAGACCAGATTTACAGTTGTTCTATGCCATGCAGCGTGACACAGCCAGAGCACAGGGTTGTCTTTGGCACTGTGATTTCACCTCCCCCACTGGAGAGGGGAAGGCCAGTACCAAGGTACAGGGAAACAAAAACAGCTTTGCTGTAAGTGCCACATCCCATGGGACTGTTGCCTGCATTTCCACAGCACTTCTCCAACCAGAGGAATTTGTTGTTTGCTGTTGTACTGCTGGGGAAAATGAACAAGAGCCTGTTGGTGACCACACAGGATTCTGCACCATGGCATACATGGTTTTGGGTATTCAGGGAGGTCCCATCTCTGGCCTTCCAACCAAGCCTGTTAGCAAAGGACGAGGCTCCTGGTGACCATACTTGCCATAAGTTTGGAGCCAGCATCCATCTGCCTTTGTGAGAAGGATCCCCATTTCCACTGGCCTTAAATTTCTTAGCTTCATCTCAGTGAACACTCTGTTGCGGGGTGAGATGGCCCACACCCCTCCCTGGTTCTGCTGGGGATGTGGATGTCCTGCCTGAGTAGCACTGCAGAAGCCCATGGAGCCCTCCTGGGCAGGGACCACTCATAAGCAGTGACACTGTCATGGTTGGAGCTCATACCTGGTGGTTGACATCTCCTGAGCCAGCTGGGCACCACTCCCTGGCTGAAGTGCTGAGAAAGTTTTCTGCAGCTTGTGCTCTGCTCATCTGAGCCTCAGGCCTAGGCACAAATGAAGAAAGGATGTTCTCAAGACCAGAGAGGAGCTCTCAGTGCTGATGTTACTCCTTCAAGCTCATTGGTGATTTCTTTACTCTCTACCCCCATAAAGCTACATTTGGACTCTCAAGATACTGCAAGCAACAGTGAAAATGCCACACTGTACCCTGTACAC
This sequence comes from Climacteris rufus, assembly GCA_013398175.1. NCBI lineage: Eukaryota > Metazoa > Chordata > Aves > Passeriformes > Climacteridae > Climacteris > Climacteris rufus. The sequence goes on along the minus strand of VZRZ01008460.1, from coordinate 1,901,401 downwards.
CAGAGACTCTACAGAACATCAGAAACTGGCTGATGGTGTGTGAAGGAACATTTGCAGCTGTAAAACTCAGGTAGTGAGAGGTGCCAGGGAAGCCCTTGGGCAGTCCCACAGCCTGGTAGAGTCAGTGCAGCCCATGGCCTATGCTGTGCCACTCTGATGGAGCCCTTTAATTGGTCCTTTGAAGAGCCTTACTTGTTACACCTTTATTTCGCAGCTCCCTTTTCTGAAAGATTGCGTCTAAAAATTCTAAGTGAATTCTGAGCAATGGTTCATCTGGTTTGAAGGAACAGTGTGCTGTCTGCCGAGTTCATTCACTCTCCTTGGCAGTGATTTGGTTTGGGTATAACATTTATATTGCATCCATTAGAGCATAGAATGGGATGTGAATTATCCAAAGCTGTTCCAATCATCACTTAAATCTTTATGGATTGCAAGTAATAAACATAACTACAGTGTTGCTGAGACTTCATGCCACTGGAACACCAGTGAGACAGAGCTGAAAAAAGTCGACAGATTATTGGGTGAGATGTTCAAGTCCTAAGGTGACTTTTGTTGCCAATTCTCACCTGTAGTGGTCACTGACTCCTTGTATTGCCTGCTGTGACTTGTGAGGACCAGCCCAAACACTGGCTACAAAGGCACTGGCATCTTTCCTGGAAAATGGCCCTTTCCTGGCAAGATCGCAATGTTCTTTTCATAAATTAACCGAGCTTTTCCAAGAAACTGCTCAGACTCTTCACTGCAGTCCAAGTTCATTCAGGGAAGGGTCCTGTTTGCAGCACTGGCACACAAACACGATGGCCAGTAAATGGAACCCAACTGCCAAAAGAGCAGCCTGGCCAGCTTGTGCAGTCATATGTGGGACTGCAGCCTTCTGGGCCTGTGTCTTAAGCTGGTAGAAGTTAGTTATGGCAGTCGGTAAAACGTCTGGTTTGGGGTTATCTGCTTTAAATAGGTGCAGGTGAAATCATGAAAATTAACCTAAAAGGTCATTAATCAAACCACTAGAAACCTGTTATGATTTATAATTTGAGAGGGTCAGAAGTTCTACCTTCCCACTTTTGGGACTAATAAAGATCTAGTTCTTTGATGATTAATTTACTTGTCTTCTACTTCAAGCTTGTTCTGGCCATAAAGAAATATTATAATGCCACCAGTTTTCTCAATGGAGATAAAATTTACTGCAGCTAACCTGAAAGTGGGCCGTTGGCGAGAGGAGGTGAGGCAAGAAATCCCTCAGACAGGTAAGAGTGTCTCAAAGAGAAGAAGAGAGGGTGAATGACCTGTGAGTCATCGTGTTCCCTCTTTCCCGTATTAATTGCATGAATGGAAGATAGGTAATAAAGAAATAGAAATGTAATTGATGCACTGCAAAGAGCATATAGCAGCTTCTTCTGAGACGGAGCATGTGCATGATGAACATAGTCAGCCTGGAAGCAGTGCTGTGTTTTGTACGGGATCAACCTTCATGACAAACTGCTGTAGCAATTCTTGAATTTGAGGGAGAGGTGGCCCGGGTTTTTTTATTGAACCTGAAGCTTTGGGGACCCAGCTCGGGGGTGAAATTTTAATGAGTGAATGCACATTGTTTTTCAAAAATCAGTTCACTCCATCAGTATTGTCCTGTCCCCTGGGGGCCACCAGTAGCAAAGCGTGCAAAGGGCTTCTGGGACTGGTGTCCTGCATCCAGAAGGGCTGAAGTGCAGCAGGGAGGAGGCCCCGGGGCCACACAGCAAAGGGAGGAGGAGGTTCTCTTTGGGATGGTGTCATACTAGATTTGGAAAAAGACTGGCACAGCTTGTTTTCTGGCAGTAACTCATGGCTGAAGAGGGTAAGGTAATGCTGCCAGCACCCGAGTGGAGTCTTCTAACAGAGTAGCAGAGAAACCAAACCGCTGAAACACCAGTAAAACCCACCTCTGCTGAGATGTAAAACTATGTTTGTGGCAGCCTCTGTAAAGCCTGTAAAATAGGTGGGCACTGATCTTACAGTTGTGCCTCTCTTAGAAAAATCAACCATAGCAGGTGGCTTAATTCACCTTTGAGGGCAGTGCTGTCCCATACAGGGCTCCTGGTGCTGTTTGTCTAAACTCAAGTCTTCCGGTCATTTGTATGAAAAAATCTTAGCATGTTTGATAGAGCCACCCAAGAGATCCAACCTCACACATTGAAGCTTGGATGATTCAGACATACTGGATAAAAAACAAAAGCAAGCAAGCAACAAAATCCTTCAGTTATGGGAAGAAAGAAAAACACAGCAAGTTCATGCACAAGAATGTTCAGTGGCATCCAGAATGCTGGCATCCCAATCCAAATGGCCTCATCTTGGTTTCTTGGCATACAGAGCACAGCAAGAAAACACAAGTTCTCAAACTTCTGAACATTCTACTTTTATCAAAGTAACCAAACTAATAGAGAGCTGGTCTGGAAACCACACAAGGGAGATGGAAAAGAATCTTGTCATAAACTAAAGCATGGAAAAACAGTGGAAGCCACCTAGGAAAGGGCCAAGGACTTCTTAGGATATACCATACAGCCCAACAACAGCAACCTAATTAGAAAAAAAAAAAAAAAAAAGCAGCTGGAAAGAGCAAAATTATTCCAAGAAAAAAATCAGGAAAAGGAAATCTTTTGAGACACAGCCTCAGGAAATGATCCTCTGGTCTGGACAGTGAGATAAGTGGGTGGCAGGTGACACAGCCTTTCCATGGGACACAGACAAGTCATTCAGTGTCTCCATTTCTCTGCCTCTAAGGCAATTTTTAAAATCCCCCTCAAACAAACAGTGCCAGGGCAAGCTGTGAAAAATCCCCTTCATGCAGCCAGCAGCTGTCATCCCAGGAGAGCCCTGCACTTCCCTCTACAACAACTGATAGAACACTTTGTGGCTTGGTGGCCTTGGACTGTCCCACACGGGAAGGTCACTGGTGCTGCCCAGGGGACACCGTTGGGACCAGCTGGATGTGAGCTGAGGGGTGGCGCAGAGGATTTGTGTTCAACAGGCACTTCTGAACACTCAGTGAGAAAAATGCCAGGATCCAGACATGGCCTTCTGCATTTCCATCAGGATCTCAGCCAAAGCCATGACTGACTCTGACTGTTAAATTGAACCAGGCTAGACAGCTACTCAGAGATGAGCAATGAGAAAATGTACCAGCAGCCAGGCTCACTTTCCAGTGGATCTACTTACCTTGGGAATTTGGGAGTTGAGGAGTCCATCCTGCACCAGCAGGACTTGCTCCACCAGCATGTCATTCAAATCCTGCTGCAAAGGTAGCAGCTCATGCATTAGGAGGTCTTAGGATTTATTTCCTGGAAGCAGGAAAAATTGTTCCTTAGGCCTTTGATGAAACAAGCTGTGTTTTGTGCTCCACAAATTAGTGCCTTTCTTGCACACTGAGAGGGTGTCCTCCTTCAGGTACTGGATGTTCATCCCAGTGCCTGCCCAGAAAAGTAGCTGAGCCGGGGGGGGCTGGGAGGTGGCTCAGGCAAATCTCCAGGTCGTCTGTGTGCTGGGGGAACAGAATGTACTAAGGCAGGGAGGGACCTGCACCCATTACTGCTTCATGTCTGACTTGCCTCCCCTGGTCCCTCCATACGTGACCTGACCCTCTGGTATCTCTGCCCACAGTCAGCCCCTGTGGCAAGCAGGATGGGGACAGCCCCAGAGCTCCCAGGCACGGTGACAGCTTCACCAGCAAAGCCTCGGTGAGCCTGAAGCAGGCAGTGGCTCCTTGGCACCTGTTTGCCCATCCCACTCTGCTCCTCGTGCAGGGACAGATGGATGGGGTGGCACAGAGGATTTGTGGTACCTCTCCCTATGCAGGCTGAGGGATTGTGGTACCTCACCTGGCAAACAGGGCTGTGACAAATTATAATGAAAACCCCAGTTTAGGCAAATTCCCATCTGTTTAGTTAAGATAATTTTAGTTTACTACTTTTTCTTTTTTTTTGTTTTGTTTTTGGCAGTTGCGTGTGCGCAATTAGCTGCAATCTTGGCTTAAAAAAAATAAAGCACCCTAATTAGCATATTAAGCCTCCTCATTTCCCAATACTGTATAATGTTGTGAAAGCTAATCTATAATGTATTGGATGTTATGCAAATTCTCAGTACTCCGTATGGGGTTTATAAAGGCATGCAAATTAAAAATAGTGTTCAGAATAGTACTGGGGGGAGGGGAAAATTTGCACAATAAAATATGCAGGTAGGAGGAAAGGTGTTTATAACCTTCTTCCTATTGTTTGTGTATTCTCAGCTGCACAATGCTTTTCAAAGCGGAGAGATGTATTGCATAAAATCTCTCAAATTGGATAGTTTAAAAATGAAATTTAAAATGGGAGTACTGTTCTCTGAGCAATAATTCACCCCATTGTCTGCTGGGGCTTGTAAGGGGTAGGTGAAGGCACTCAGCTTTCACTGGCTGGCATTGCAGTCGTGCACAGCTGCTCATAGCGTGTTCGCCTGGGAGCCACCGGGGGTCTCGGCACAGCCCAGCTGCCCGGGAGGGTCCGCGGCAGTGGCTCAGCCAGGACCTGGCCGGTTGCCATCGGTGTAACCAGCGGGGCAGGTGTGTTACCTGCACCCCCGCGGTGTCGGCAGTGTCTGGGAGCGTGCTTTGGTCCCGTTCATATTTCGTAGCCCTACCTGTAGGAGGATGCAAGCGGAGCCGCAGCACAGCTGGCTTTTTGGGATGCCGCTGGCTCCTGGTGGAGGGGCTCCGAGCCTGCTGCCAGCGCCGAGCCAGCAGGCACGGCCTGTCTCATGTGGCTTGTCACCGCCACCCGTTGGCTGTGTCCGGCTGAGTGCGTACAGCCAGCCCTGATTGATACTTAATTAGATTACAGCTGCTGCTTAAAAATAGCCGTTTTATAAAAATAAAATCTTGGCTGGTGTCAAACCGAGCGCTGTGCAGGCCAGGAGTGGTGCTGCCCCTGCCTGGACAGCCGGGAAGCTCTGCAGGCAGTGCTGGCATTCTGCCACTGGGGCCAGGGACCAGTGGTTCTCCCCACCTGGATGGCTTTTCCCTGCTCTTGCCTCCCTGCTGGCCTGGGTAACACCACACAGGGTCATGTCGGAGCAGCTCGCGGGGCGTTCAGCTCAGGAGATCTTGCACATGCTCGTTTTTCTCGTGGTACCCCAGGAGCTGCCGAGGCTCGGCTGAGCACAGCCTGTCCCCAGCTCCGTGGGAATGCCGCCCTCCTCCCGAAGGGCACGGAGCACCTCCCAACATCAGCCACCGACAGTCTCACAGCCACCCCAGAGGCAGCTGCTTGTCAGATGAGGGAACAGGACTTTTCTTTACCAGCTTCTTCTTCCAGCATCTTGCCCTGCCCAAGGCATGGCAGAGCTCAGCCGTTCCGCTGCTCAGAGCTGTGAGCCCTCCCAGTCTGGGGATGTTTTCCTAAATACCACTGTGCAATTTAGTATGTATTTAAGGTGTTTTGTTTAGGTCGTGCTGCTCTTTCTCCTGAGTCTCTTCTGCTCTGCAGAGTCAGGCACTTTGGGTAGGGGTGGGAGAAAGGCAGGGACCAGCAAGAGCCAGACATGAGGCTGGCACTGGGGCAGATGTGGGCTGAGCTCCTGTGTCTCCTCTGCTGACAAGAGGCCTGGATAGACCCAAAGCAGGCTGTGCATGTGTGTGCCTGGTGTTATCCCATTCAGAGTGGCACAGCACTGCTGAGGATAAGGACCCAGCTCTTTCCTCCCCACCAGCTGCCCTGTGTGGCCATGGAGTAGGGATCAGAACCGTTCAAGCAGGAGCAGGAACTGAAGATGTCCCTTACACAGGGAGTTTGTCGCCTGGAAATGGGCAGGAAAAAGCTCAAGACACAGGGAGGAAATGTCAATGACAAAACCTAAGAGCTCCTCAGGTGCTCACAGAAAGGGCAGATGAGCTCAGCCCCCCGGGGCTGTGGGCTTTTGGCAGCACCAGCCAGCAGCTCCCTTTATCCTGCCAATACCTCCCACACTGGGCACTTTCAGCCTGCATTTCCATATTCACTAATTTGCTTCATTGAGGTCTGCATTTGCCTATTTTCTGCTGCAGTTCCCTGGACTGGGGGAGTTCGGGATGCAGCAGCTCCGGGGAGTGCAGCCGAGCACGATGCCTCCGAGCACAGCCCCTGCAGCGCCAACCGCGGGAGCTGGAGAAGCCACCGCCGGCAGGGAAGTGGCTGTGCCGGCTGGCAAATCCCCCCTCCGCGGATGCAGCCCGGGGGTTTTGCTTTGCAGATGTTGGCACACACCTGGCGGGCACCGGGAGCCGCCGGCGCTGTTTGACCGTGAGAGCCCCCGCGGCTGTCGGGGCTTCTGTCTGTTAGTGCAATAGGAGGGTCCTGCTGGATCAAACCCACCCAGATCCGTAAAGCTACTGCAAGTGCCTGCGGGGCACCAAAGTGGGAAATTGGCCTTGCTTTGTTTCTACTGCCTTCATTTAACAGTGAGTGCCGATTACTCAAAGCGATATGGGCAGGACCTGGTAATGTAGAGATGCTCTAGCGTTAACTTAAGGGGATGATCCAGTTGCCTGCAGTGTAAATACTTTGTGGCCAGGAACCCTGCTTTATCGCTTTGTATAGTTTTAAAGTAGTTTAAAGATTGAATAACATAAAATAACATAATATAATGTTATTTATGTTATTTCCCACGTGAAGAACTCCTGTAAACCTTGCCGTTTTGAAACTCAGTGAGGCAGGCGTCTTAGACAAGCTGAAAAACAAATGGTGGTACGATAAGGGTGAATGTGGAGCCAAGGACTCCGGAAGTAAGGTCAGTCGCTGAAGGTCTTTTTGTACTGATTAGCAATCACATTTTGACCCACTGTTTGTTTATACCAAGAATGGCTTTCAAAAGTTGCTATTTACATTTTGAAGGTTGAAAGAAAATAATAGAAAAAATAAGTAAGTCGCAGAACATGACAGCATTTTGCTTATATGCAGTAACAGACTGTAGTTGTAAGTATGTTATACTGTGTGAGTATTTTGCTAGAAAAATATGCAAAGAGAAGCCCCCAAAATCTCCCAAGCTGAAGTCTTCATTTAAATGTGCAAGTTTCAGCACAGTCAGTGTCTATTATTCAGGCCAGCATCTTTTCTTATTTTTGGTTTTATTGAAAAAACACATTTTTGTTTCAAAATTATTACTTAGATTCTCTACATGTCAGTTGGGGAGACAGTCACATGCTTGCTAAGGGCATAAATTTCCAGGACAGACAGCTGATAACGAAAAAATGCGCTTCCTGCCCTATTTCCCAATTCAGTTTGAAATCGGGTGGATTTTTTTAAAAAGTCTAGAAATACTAATGGTGAATCATTACCTAAATATTGTATATTCCTTTTTATAGTGGTTTGAACCATTTTGCTGCGGTACTGCCCTGTCATACGCCAGCTGTGTGTGGGGCTGGCCAGCCTCCTACAGGACCGCTGTAGACCCCAGGGCAGATCCATCCCTGAGGTGGATCAGCCCTGTAGCTGCACACTTAAATTGCAGGAAATATTTACACCATTCAGTCAAATGAAAACACAGAGGATTTTTTTTTATGCTTATAGACCCATTAGGGAGAAGAACACTGTAAAAGTGCTGGGCTTGTTGGAGTGAAGGACATTTTGAAAGGCACCAAGAGGAGGAGGAATCCAGCTCCAGCTGAAATCGGTCGCAGTTGAGTGCCTAACTCCCCTGGTGCCTTTGGAAGTGCTCTCTGTAATCATTCAAACAGAAAACTGTAATTTCAAAGCACCCTCTCAGTGTCGGAGGACAATTTCAAGTTCCAGCGAAGCCAATAATAAAATTTCATTGATTTCAGTAGGACTGGAAGTTGCTTAGGGCACAACCCTGTAGCTGTTGTATCAGATAAATTTGGGATCATGGGATATCTACACACAGCAGCTGCTGAAGGGAACTGTAATTGAAAAAAGATATAAATGAATAAGATCTTCAGTTTAAAGGGCAGACTGTTTGCTACAAACACATGTACCCAAACTGCCCGTGAGATGCACAGACACTTACAAGGTAGATCGTATTTTATTCTGACTAAATGCAAATTTTGCTCTCCCTGAAGAGACTCATTAACAGAGCACTGTCAGCAGTGTCTTCTCTGGGCACAGCCAGGTTGCTTTGGCACCTGCCTGTCCATCCAGGGCAGCGTGGTGTGGCAGCCCTGCCAGGCAGGCACTGCCCACAGCCACCCACCCATGCAGCAGCAGAAGGGTTGCAGCTCTGTTTAATCTGTTACAGAACCCTGTTTTTAAAAATGCAAGCTTCTCCCCCATCTGACATGTATTGAAGGAAGGCAAACCCTGGCCATCGATTTTTGTGTTACAATGTCTGGTTTTTCAGTAACTCTCCCAAAGGTCCTAGTTTAGCTCAGGGCTCTGCTGCTTGACCTCTAAGTAACTGACCATCTTCCTAGGGTGTTTTTTTTTCTAACTGTTGGAAAAAAAAGGGTGGATAAATTCAGCAGCAACTCAAGAATTTTACCTACATTGATCAAAACCAAGAGTGTAGTGGTTTGGCTTTTTCTTTTTCTAGTTTTATCACGGCCTTCTGTAAACCCTGCTGTTTTATGCAGCCACTGCTTTCCCTGGCACAGCTTTCCCACCGTGCCTTTGCCACCAGGCATGCTCGGCCATAGGCAGGTTTGCTCTGGGACACCAGAGGCCTGGGGAAGTCCGTGGCCAAAATAGTCTCATCGCCTTGGAGTCAGCCAGGGGCCACAGGGTGCAGGACAGAGCAGTCACTGCTGTGCAGCCCCAGGCTGCAGGGATGGGGGGACAGCACTGGTCCGTGGGCCGGACACTGCACACCATGAGTGTAGCTATTCCAGCTAGGACTAATGCAAAGTAGCCTGTTGTCTGTCTGTCTGTGTGTCTGTCTGCTCCTCTCAGCAAAACTAACGGCGTGGCTCGTTTCTCTTAGGACAAGACGAGTGCTCTGAGCCTGAGCAATGTTGCTGGGGTGTTCTATATCCTTGTGGGAGGCCTGGGGCTGGCCATGATGGTGGCACTGATCGAGTTCTGCTACAAGTCTCGGGCCGAGTCCAAGCGAATGAAACTCACCAAGAACTCGCAGAACTTCAAACCCGCTCCCGCCACCAACACCCAGAATTACGCTACCTACAGAGAAGGCTACAACGTGTACGGCACAGAAAGTGTGAAAATCTAGGGGTACGGCTGCGGGCCGGGAATGAACCCTCTGGGCTTTCTTCTTTCTTCCCTGTTTTAGCTGTCTGTGCTGTTCTGCTGTGTGCACCAGCAGGCTGCTGCAAAAGGCTTTTGAAACATCGTCTTGTGGCAGTCTCAAAGTATCAGTGATTTACATTTCTTCCCTGATCAGAAGGAAGCTTGGTACCATTCTGTTTTACACACAGTGGTAGCTGGCTTCGTGCTGAAGTGAGTAACTCCTCTCTCCAGCATCATGTTTGTTCAGAATGAAAGTATTTTGTTAATTGCTTTAAATATCACTGTAATCAAAATTCACATCTCTCTTCCTGCTGATCTCTTCCCATTTGTTTTTTAAGCTATAATCAGGTCAGGTAAGTGCTTTTAGGAAGTTTCAGAAAAAAATTACGGTAGAACAAAACCTTCTGCCCAAGATTTCGTGATTTCTAAAGCAGGAAAAGTAGAGCTGAATTGCTGGAAAACAACTGGAAAAGCCTGGTTAGCCCCTCGCCCACAGCCTGTGCCTTTCCACAGGCTGAGCTCCCCTGCTCCTTGCTGCCAGGCAGTGATGAAATCTCTCTGGTTTTATTATAGATCTTCACCCTGACAGCATGCAAGATGAAAAGCAGCAGAAAATGTGGCTACTTCATGGATTCAGACCACCTGAGCCAGTTGTACTCTCTCCGAGGTGTCAGGCATGACACGCATTGATGATGGTGCAATGTACTTTTAATAGGAAAAACTGATATTTTTTTCCTTCAGTGCCTTATGGAAGACTCTGAGACTCACAACAATGCAAACCATCACCGAAATATTCTTGCTTTGCTTCAAAGAAGTAAAAGAAAAAGAAGAAGAGAGGAAAAGAAAAGAAAAAGAAAAGAAAAAAAACACAAAAAAAAAGTAAAAGAGAAAAGGGAAAGGACTGGTAACAAGATACTGGTTGTATGTGAAAAAAAAAATATTGTAAAAAAAGATCAGTGCAACAAAAGCCATTCTTTGATACCACTGCACAGTAACTGAACTTGTGTCCTGAAAGCAACCGCAGCTGGTTCCATCAGCCACCCCAGTTGTATCTAATTAAGAAACTCCTCCTGACACAAAGCCTCAGAATGTGCTGCGTGCGAGCGCGGACTGGCCTGCCACTGCTCGTATGAGCTGATGTCAAGATATTTCAGTATTTACTTACAGTGGTGTGATTTTATTTTTTTCCTGAGCCACTTTAATCTCTCCAGCTAATTTGAGCAATTCTGTATAGCAGTAAAAGGTGTAACACCTGAAGAAAATAATCTGCATTCAAACCAATTAAGGTCAATGACTGTGAATCTGTAAATCCAAAAGAAAGTAACCTGTGGAACTGCATGTCTTGCTTCCAGATCAGTAAATTAATTTCTTGACAAGGTAGCTAAAAGTGTGGGCAGAAAATATTGCATTCCTTTTTTTTTGTTCTATCATCAGGCATACCTTCAGGTGCTTTATTAAAATGACATTGGGTGGCTTTTAAAATTTTAAAAAAAAGGAAAAGCTACTTGCTGATTAGGTTCAGACCATATATCTCTTTTCTTGCTGTGCATTTGCATTTTAATTCACTGTTTAATATCAAGCAATGAAGCAAGAGAAGGGCAGGTTAGTTTTTCCCAGGCCTGCTTTTGCTTCCCCCCAGTTTTCTTCCAACTAGCACCATGCTCAGCTAATGCTTCTCGGTAATGGTCCTTGTGAAACAGAAGCAAGGAAAGAGGATAGTAACTCCAATTAGAGCTGCAGTTCCAGAGTAATAGTAAGCAATCTAACATGACTCCTGCTAGTACTGTTATATTATATCAGCTCCTGCCAGCTCTTGTTTCATGCCTGGTGAGAGGATGCTCCTGTCCCTGCCTCTCTGTGAGGAGGACACCGCGCTCCGGCCACCTCTGCTCCAGGGAGGGGCTCACTATTACTCACATCCAACGTCTTAGACAGCAGCAGCATTTCAGCCTTGAACCTCTGCCTGGAAACTACTTAACTTCATCTTTAAAAATAAAAACTAAAAAAAAAAAAGCAAAAGAAAAAAAATCCACAAACCTTTAAACATATTGTCAATCACATGGGAAATGTTCAATGGAATATCTGCATACTAATTACCTCTAATCGACAATATGTATTTTCTGTAGTTTATGATAGAGTTTTATTTCATCAGTAACATACAATGAAAAAGAAACTCATTTAAACCAGTCTGACCCTTAGGCATTTAGTTTGCTGATGATAGATTTGAACTTTTAATAGGATTTAAAAACAAAAAAAAAAAAAGAAAAAAAAAAGAAAAAGAAAGTCTTGTTAAAAATAAGTATTTCCAACAAAATGTAATATAAAATCATTTTAAAAGCTCATAGGAGAATAATTTATTGTTCCAGTTTTTAACAAGATATTGACAAAAAAAAACTGTTTTGTTTTCATTTTCTTTTCATGAAACTGTGATTTTTTTTTTCAACTTCTGAGCGCAATCACGTCCCCAGCAAGGGCGAGCTAAAGCTGTGCGGTTATGAGTTGTATTTAAAACAAACATTTTTCTTAAAAGCTGTATAAAAGATGTATGTTTATCAGATCAATTTTTAAGAGTGGAGGCTTCACACCAGTGAAGAGAGTTTGGTAAATGGTTCGATATTTTTTAAACTTGCATGTAAATCTAAAACAAAATGTGTTGAGTGCTTACCAATTCCGGCTACCAACTTCAAGCTATCGGAAGTTCGGCAGTAGTCTCATGATGATTTGTTTTGGTATATTTTTTTAATTTGTTTTGCTCTGGGGGGATTTTGGGGTTCTTTCCTTTTTCTTTCTTTTGTCTCCTTTTTTTTTTTTTTTGTAATTTAAGTTCCTATTTTTGGTTGTTGAAACTGCACTTCAGTGAGCAGAAAAATTGCCAAGCAAACTAATGGCTGTAAAAGCATAAACTGCATGTGTGGGCATCAATTACTGAGCCTCATTTTGATGAGGTGTTGTACAAAGAGTTTTAATACATTTTGTAAATAAAACTGTAAAGAAAAAAAAAATTAAAGAGCCTTGTTCTCTTTTCATCAGGGGAGAAAGAATCCCTCCCTACTGCTGTCCCTTTGGCCAGTCTGGGATGTTCCACAGGTATTTACCACAGAACCCTAGAAGGGTTTGGGTTGGAAGGGACCTTAAAGATCATGCAGTTCCCATTTCCGCACCATGGACAGAAACCTTTCTCTAGAGCAGGTTGCTCAAAGCCCCCTCCAGCCTGGCCAGCTTAGGGGCCCCAGAGGGGTCACCAGTGCTTCACCCACCACACTGAACTGAGGACGCTGCTGGGAAATGCCTATTTCTGCTTTGGTAACCTGCAAACCAACTAATTTGTTACTTGCTTGATGAGTGAAGCTGGTTGATCCTGTTGGGTCCAAGGAGCACCATGTGGGGAGCAGAGAAGGAGCAGGGGAGAAACCTCAGGGCTGCAGCCAGGGTAGGAGATGTTCTGCCCTGCCCCTCCAGTGGGCAGCAGCATGGGTAAATAAATTCCTCAAATGTTGACTAAACAGATGTATTTTCCTTCAATTCCTGCCTTGTCAGCCATGCTCCTTTGAGAAAAAAAAGCCTTCACCCAACATTGCAGCTAATCCCAACTCTGATTTACTGAGTTTACTTCATACAGAGTGTCATTTTTCCAAGTCACCACAAACTATGAACCATAGGAAGTAATCCTGGTATTAAGCAGCTGGTGTGCACCCAAATCACACCCCAGCAGGGGCAGCCTCTCTGGGGATACCCTGGCCACACCACCCTCGTGGTCCCCAGCAGGAACCAGCTCCCTGGGCTCCTCCCAGTGGCCATCAAGGGTGATCCTGCTGTGAGCAGCCAAGGCCTGTTGGGGCTGAGCTGGAGCAGCACCAGGCTTGCCTTGGATGAAAAGATCAGCTCCTGTAAAATGAAAACAAAACAGTGAAGGGATTGGGCAGTGACAGCAGAGCAGGCAGGGATGGACCTGAGTGGTTTGGTACCTGCTGGCCAAAACACACTGTGCAACCCAGCCAGCATTGCTGCCTGGAGTGTCCCTGTGGTGCTTCTGGCTGCAGGGAAATGGGGAAAATGTCCTGGCAATCACTGGTACCTCTCCCAGCTCAGCACCTGCTGCCTGGCAGTGGGGTCCCAACCATGGGGCTGCTGGAGCCGAGTCCCAATCCCTGCAGAGCTGCCACGGTGCTCGTTGTACATGAGTGCAGTGGGAGACATTGTCTGGCCCCACCCTGTGTCTTCAGCAACTGCAAATAAGCTCAGGAATAAGCATGGACTAAATCAGAGCAATAAAGAGCAATTACCTGACCCTAAACCACTGTACAAGGATGAAGGTTTGGGGTTGCTCTGGGTGTAAGAAGGGTGCTGTGCTGCACACAGTGGGCTCCATGTGAGACCACCCTTCCTGCAGGGCACAGGGAGCCCTCGCTGGAAAGAGCCTGTTTATGTGTAAAGTGCCCACACAATGAACACAGGGAGGCACGGAAAAAAATATTGTTCTGTCCTTCAGCCTTCATTTCACACTCAACATCCAGGCCAGCGTGGGCGGGCTGCATTTTTCTAGAGAGTGCTCTTGACCTGCTCCCTCCTGCCTGAGAGCCACACACAGCCCTGCAGCAGCCACGGGGGTGAGTGATGCTCTCCTTCCCCTGGACCTGCCCAAAGGGGCCACTGCGAGCGGGGCTCAATGTGCCAGTGAGCCCCAGTGAAAGGGCAGTGCCAGACTGATGCCAACCCTGGCCCCGCAGCGACACTGCCCCACTCGAGTCTCACCAAAATCCTGCTCTAAATCCTGCTCAATGGCTGTTCTTTTTTTAATTGACAAGGCAGTTAGAGCTGTGGTGAAGTGGCACAGCTTCACCCAGTGAGCTGGGAGAGCCCAGCCACTGGACTGGGGTGGGGGATGGCCTCACATGGGACTGTGGCCACAAGGATGAGAGACAGGAGAGGGTCCAGCCACCCCAGGCCAGGCTGGGGCTGTTGGAAATCCAGAGCCTCCCTGGACCACAAGAATAGTGCACTTTGGGCCAAAACCTGGACTTTGCTGCACAGGCTGCAGCAATGGCAGCAGAGCTGCACAACACCCCTGGGATGCTGTGTTCTAACACACCTCAACATGACCTTGTTTCTAGACTTCTGCAGGAGTCAATAATACAAGGAAAAATTCAGAGTAATGCATGCAATTCCAAGAGCCATCAGTGGGAGCCAAAGGACCTGTTTAAATTCAGGCCTAAAAACCCAAACCAATAGCAGCTCCTCCCCAAGGCACAGACCACACCTGACAACAAAATGAAATATATTCTCAATCATTGTGCCATAGTTTTTCCATCCAAGGTTTTGTACACAGCATTGCAACATTTATTTTTTCAAAAATAACTATTATTTATGGTTATTAAAATAATTAAATGTCACGGATATTAAAATCAAATTACAAAACCTCTTTGGTGCTCATATTCATCATTTCAGACTGGAAAATTGGCTCTATTTTGTGGGCAGCAATACATAAATAAGATCTGGATAATGTTAGCTCTATTCAATTAACCTAAAGGATTTAAGTACAGAGATAATATTTGCATGGATATTATAAATTTCAAAGTAATATTAACTGACAATATGATACATCTGAAATTGGTGTCAGGGAGGACAGTGTCCCCAGGAGCAGCAGCACCCACAGCCCAGCGCACTCGGTGCCCCCGTGGCACTGGGGCTGCAGGCAGGACCCAGGCTGGGATTTCACCACGGGATAACACCAACACCACGGGATTCCAACACGGGATAAGCTGGGGTAACAGCCAGGGCACCCACTGCTGCACCTTGCCCAGCCCAGCCCAGGCTGGAGCCCAGCACCACAATGGGACACCCCTGTGTGTGCCCTATGCGAGGCAGGTTTGGCTGAAATCCTCCCCCCAACATCCCAGTCCTGCTCTGACTCTGTGCTTGGGCTTTCTTGTCTTTATTTCATCAATCAACAATAGAGAAATTACTGAGACTGGTTTGTAATACGGCACCATCACTGCAACAGCATCAACAAAAGTGGTTTTCAGCTTCCTCCAGGTACAGGCACAGGCACCGGCAGCAGCTGCCCCACCAGGCCAGGGGCAGCCGGACACCACACAGTACCCAGAGAGGAGCCCGAGCACGGGAACTGCCACTCAACACCTCACAGTGTAACAGTAAAACCTCTGCCTGCCCTAGTGCAGCTGGTAAAGCTCACTGGAAGCATCTGCAGCACCGGTTTTGCTGGACACCATGGCACTGACTGATGTGCTTGGTGACAGTGCCTCCATGGGCTGACACTGAGGGCAGGATAATGAAACCTTCATACACACACCAGGTATTTATTTACTGCTGTTTCTAACACTGAAGTGTTATAGCCCTAAATTATTTATGCCATCCTGGCATTTTAGAATGACAGGACACCTTACAGCAGAGCAAGAGGACAAGACCTACTCTGCAGCAGTCAGATGGGTGGGAGCAGCAGCAGGGGCAAGGAAAGCGCTATGGGAAGTGGTAGAACCCAGGGCAGGGGAGAGCAGAGCCAAGGCAGAGCAAAGGCTTTCCAGCAGCACAGCATCTCCCACTGGCAAAGAGGTTGTTGGCACTTCCAAGCAAACAGGCAGAGCTGACACCCCAGGGCAAACTCGGAGATAATTTGTGGCAGCAGGTGAAGATCAAAACCAGGATGTGCAGTGTCACCTGGGTTGCCTCAGCAGATGGTTAAGGGGCATTCTCCTGTCATCTGTTTTTTGTGGTTTCAAGTCTTTCTTACTTTATTCTACTCTCAGGCACGGAGGAGTTGAAGGTAACAGTAGAAAACAAGCAAAATCCAAAAGGAGGTTGTTCAGAGGAAGGGCTGGAAAACTTGGCAGGTGATTACAGACCTGTTCTCTAAGAGAGGGGGTCTGCACAGGGCTCAGGAATGGGACTGAGCTGGTGACTGGACCACAGAGGGTTAACAGGAGTGCAGGGAAGCACACCAGCCTTGATGGGAAGGAGAGGGTAAGGCACTTAATGTCTATAAAAAATGCACTACACAAATCGCAGCCATGATGCTGGTAATGACTGGTGCTTTAGATAATGTTTAGCATATAAATAAAGTAATTGACCAATTAATGAGCATGTGGCAGATGCTTGATATGCTGTAACAAGTAGGGAAGGGTATGATATAACACCAGAAATTGATTAAAGGAATATAAAAGCAAAGCACAGTGTGGGAGAACAGTTACTGGGCCCTGGGGCAGCTGCTGTGGGCAGGTTTGGGATCAGGGCCACAATAACAGGGAGAGGGGACAAGGGTTTGGTCCTCTCTGCAAGGACAGAGTGGGGCATGAAGGGCAGCAGGGGACAGGGGATGTCTGTGGAATAACTTATGTTCACTTGCAGCCCAGAAAGCCAACCATATCCTGGGCTGCATCACAAGAAGCCATCACAAGCACCACAGCAGGCTGAGGGAGGTGATTCTGCTCCCTGTACTCTGCTCTTCTGAGATCCCACCTGGAGCACTGTGTCCAGCTCTGGGTGACACAACACAAGTACATGGACCTCCTGGAGCAGGTCCAGAGGAGGCCACAAAGATACTCAGAGTGCTGGAGCTCCACTCTTACGGAGAGAGGCCAAGAGCTGGGGCTGTTCAGACTGGAGAAAAGAAGGCTCTGGTGAGACCTCCGAGTCCCTACAGTACCTAAAGGGGCTGCAAGGGTGCTGGGGAGGACTTTTTACAAGGCATGGAGTGATAGGAGAAGGGGGAATGGCTTTAAACTGAAAGAGGACAGGTATAGACCAGATACTGGGAATAAGTTCTTCCCTGTGATGGTGGTGAGACACTGGCACATTTTTCCACAGAGAAGCTGTGGCTATGCCATCCCTGGCAAAATTCAAGCCTCAGAGAAACCTGGGCTGGTGGATGGCATCCCTGCCCAGGACAGAGTGGTTGGAACGAGACGATCTTCAAGGTCCCGTCCAACCCACGGCGTTCTGTGATTCTGTAACGCCAGGAATCCATGGATTCGGGAAGGGGGGGATGAGCAGGGTGCCGTGCTCGGCGCAACACTGACATGCAGCGGCCGGGCGGGGGGAAGCGCCGCCTGCTGCGGCCGCCGCCACCTCCGCGCCCTTCGGCGGCCCCGGCCCGCGGTGAGCGCCCCGAGCCCCAGCATCCTCCTTCCCCCGTTCTCTGGTGAAGCAGATTTTTAATATCATTCCAAGCCTTTCGACAAATATTGAATTTGAATTCCAAATATGGGCTGAGCAGGCTAATTACCCAAAAAATCCTCCAAAATTAATGTAAGAGCTGTGGTTTGATCCGAGGCAAATAAATATAAATGGTGTTTATTTAATATTCCCCTGCCCTTTAAACAAGGGAAATTTGCCAGTGTTGAGGGAAAACGCCTTATTATGAAATAGCTGAAGCTGTGACCTATTGCAGATGCTGCAGATTACACAGAGCAATTAGAACATCACATCAGACAGGGCTTAATTAATGGGTTCTGGATACCAGGTTTTCCCCCAGGACCACAGGCCAGGACCACAGCAGGGCAGGGCTGCTTGCCCACCCTCCCAGCCCTGTCTGTTCTTCCCCACAATCCTCTCAAATCATAAAATCATTTAGGTTGGGGAAGACTTAAGATTAACCCAGCATTGCCATGATCACCCATGTCCACGGCCCTGTGTCACCCCCACACACCTTTTGAACACTTCAGGGATGGTGACTTCACCACTGCCCTGGGCAGCCTGTTCCAATGCCTGGTCAACCTTTCAGTGAAGAAGTTTTCCCCAGTATCCGCTCTACTCCCCTGGAGCAACTTGAGGCCGTTTCCTCTTGTCCTGCTGCTTGTTGCCTGGACAGCTGACTGACCCCACCTGGCAACAACCTCCTGCCAGGCACCTGTGGAGAGTGGCGAGGTCCCCCCAGCCCCATTTCCTCTGACTGAACACCCCCAGCTCCCTCAGCTGCTCCTCCTCAGCCTGGTGCTCCAGACCCTGGCCCCAGCTCCGTTCCCTTCTCTGGACACACTCCAGCCCCTCAGTGTCTGTCTTGCCCTGAGGGGTCCAGAACTGAACACAGCACTCGAGGTGTGGCCTCAGCAGTGCCCAGCACAGGGGGACGGTCACTGCTCTGGTCCTGTCGGCCACCCTTCTGCTGATCCAAGCCAGGATGCCATTGGCCTTCTTGGCCACCTGGGCACAAAGTCAACGAGCACGTCAGAGGCCTGGCCAGCTCCATGCCTTTTCCAGGGACTCGCTGATTCCCCTTTTCCACTCAGGGTCTGTCCACCACCCATCACATTGAGCTGTACTCTACATACAGCTCCCCTCACCAAACCCTCACTATTGTCTCCACAAATGCAGCTGAGTGAGTCCCTGCAGAGACCCACACAAGGAAGAACAACCAGAAGGTTCAGCTTTCTTTTCCAGTGTCTCTGGGGAGGCATGAACTTGGTGAGAAACTGTTTGTGTGGCCCCTCTCAGGAAACCAGGACACTGCAGAGCACATCCAAGTTATCCCAGCCACAGCACAAAGTGCTTTCACAAAGTTTAGTAATTTCTTTGTGCCTGCTGCAGTTTGCTGGGGTTGTGTCTGCACTTGCCACACCCTGTGACAGGGTCAGTGTAACATCCACATCCCTTCTCCTCAGCCCCTGCTGCTCCCAGGGATGTGCAAACACCACCCTGCTCCAGCCACGCCAGCATTGCAGCTGAGGGATGAACGCTCCTGCTACTGCAGGTACACTGTTCCTCCAAGATTAATTTTAAATTGTGTTTCAACTCGCCTGTCAGTGTCTGGAATGACAGGCGGTCTCCTGGTTTTTTGGAGATGACTCTGTATTCAGAGACCCCAGGGTGACCTCTGCGCACCTTGGTGTGGCCGCCCTGAGCTCGGGGGAGGCTGGGCTGCACCCAAAGCCTCACCTCATCCCCACTCTGGTACATCCCAAGGACGAGAGCAACTTTGATATAAGTGTTTCATCTCAGACTGCCCTAATGAGATAATTAAAAAACCCCAAGTATTTAGTGCAGTTACTCTTCTTTTTAGTAATTCTCTCTCATTTGTAATTAGCTGGATAACTCACACCTGATTCTCCTTCCAATTTGTCTGTGTCTTTCTTGCACTGCAGGGAGAGAGTTGGTAATCCTGTACGATTCACTCACAAATGACCTCTAATTAATCAGAACAAAGCTAAGCAGGAGAGTTTTACTGACCAAGTATATAAGCACTACAATTTCTTAATATATAATATTTCAAATACAGGCACCTGGACAACACACCTCTATCCCAAATCTCAGATTACTGAAAGCACACAGCACCAGGGATGCTCAGCTTTTGACCAAAATTCCCTTTTTAGTGTACTAAAAAAAATCCCCAAAACCCCAACAAACCAAAACCCAAAAATATTTAAAAGACAAGCCCCTAAGTTTAATAATATTACTATTTGATACAAAAAGATTTTAATGACCCTTGGACAAGGGACAAATGCCTCAAAAGAAAGGTGTAAAGTTGCCTGAATGCAGGAAGGCAAACGCTGGGCTCCTGGAAACTGCTGGAGAAGGGCAGCACATCTGTCACTTCACAGCAGGCACCACACTCTGAAACCAGCCCTTGGCATGTATGAAAGGGCAGGTACAGAGGGCTCCTCAGCAAAGACAGGAACCACCTCCCCACAACTCCAACTAACATCTGACTTTTGTAACAACCCATAATAGCAATAAAGTGACCACACAGAGAATGATTTACGACCCATTGAGAAAACTATTGTTTATTTAGAAAAAAGGTTACACTGGTAGAATTCAGCAGATAAAAAAATTCTTTTTTTTTTTTTTTTAAAAATGTCATTGTGAAATTTTCAGACTAAAGTTCAGCAATACAAAGCTCCTGTAGCTGTAACTGAAACTTAATTTATTTCAGTTTTGAAGAGAGCATTTCCAATCAATCTAAAAACAACATGACAAACAAAAGGTGTGACAAGGGACAACTGAGCACAGGTTTAGGTTGGGATGGGACAGGGTTCATTCATTGTTTCTTTAAACAAGTCAACGTTATACACAATATACAAATAATCCCTAAGCATTGCATGAAAACAGTGCTCCCACTTAACTTTTTTTTTTAGTTACTGATATTAAAAACAGGCCAAGTAATAAATAAAAACTGAGTTTAAATGAGGTAAATCCAAAAAGGTTCAATAACTGTTTATTTGTGGTTTTCAAACATCTAAAAGAATGCAATTTCAAATTGAAAGAATTACTAAACTCAGGCAGTATTTTCGACAAACTAAAGTGGAACTATGTACACATGAAACCTCATTTGCACTATGGCAACTGTTTGTTTGCAGCACATTGTGCTAAAATATGGAATAGGTAACACTTTCAGCCAGGTACTGAAAATAAATGTGTAAGAAACTAAGCAACAAGTTAAAAATACAGTAATGTACAACTTAACAATTAAGTCCTTAGCATGGGGAAATAAAGCAGAGAACTGAATAATTTAAGGAGATGCAGATGGGTCCTCTTCATTCACAATTTTCTGTGCAATCTATATGCTGGAAAATACATTTCTGGTCACAGCTGGATATCTTCCCATTTCAGTGTCACCTGCAATGAAGGTGTACATGATTAGAATTAGATGTTGTTCAAATGAACACTGATCTCAACTTCACATTTTATTCCATTCACAACTCTTTGAATGAGGGGGGAAATAAAACTATTTTCATCCTTCCCTAACTCTAGCTTTTTCCACAGCAAGAACTACATTAATATGAGCACTGCACTGTAAGCAGTGAAACACTAATTTAAAGGTACAAATAGGAAGCAAGTAGTCACTTGTGAAGGTATAAACTCCTTTAGAAGTACAACCCCCTCAAAATGTTACTATCACTGAATTAGGCAAGAAATAAATGCAGTCAATCAGACACTGTACATTAGCAAGAATGTTATCAAAGATTTAACAGGAGCACAGGATGAGATTTCACAACTGTGTTGCTATACAAAGCACTTTTTCATACTTCACTATGCACACAGTGGGGTGCTGTCAGTATTCCAGGCCAGATGCTCCAGTTTAGCCCATCACACAGCTGGATGTGAATTCTACAGTACAACTGGCATTTACCTGAGCCCTTGTTATAGTCAGCAAAACAGTTGTGCTTTTTTTAACTAATGGCAATCCTCACTTTATAGTGAATTGCTAGTCAAGACAAAACTTAATGTTAAAGAAGCTGCAAGTGCTCAGTACTGAACTTCATCTACCAAGATTCTCTTTTTTCCTTTTTTAAAAAAGTAACATTTAAAAGACTGGGATCCACTGACAGTGATCCGACAATATTGGCTATGAAGGACAAAGAGTAAAAAAAAAAAAAATCCAGCAAATTCTTTCCAGCGAATGCTTGCAATTTTCAGTTTAGAACCTATTCACGGAAGTATCTTCCATTATTTCAGGAAGATAAACAGTGATAAGAAACAACAGCCTGAACTCCCATCCTTTTTAACCACCAAAGAGCACATGGTGTCAGCACCAGCTGTCACCCAAAACCCTCCACATATGTGCCCTCAGCTGCAGTGCCTGAATGAGCCTTGACACCACAGGGAACAGGAGACCCTTCTTGAAATAAGCCCCCTTTGCTCTTTGAAGCCACAATCCGTAAGTGGAGACTTTCAGAAGACATTTCCAGATGATTCAAAGATTTCAAAATTCAATTTTTTTTTCTTTTTTCTCTTAAAATGTAAAATTGTCCATGGCCTTATGTAGCAAGATTAGCAGCAGTCTGTGACTGAAGTTGGATAGATCAAGTGAACTAATTTTGTGTTCACTGGGACACTTTCCTTCCCAAATAACTGAAAACAAAACATTTTAACAAAACATTTTAAAACTCTTTAATGGCTTGATGCAGAGGAGAAAGAACTCCCACCCTCATACCCATAAAACAAAATATAAATGTCTACATAACTGGACAAGTCTGAGAAAAGCCCCAAAACATTCAGAGCCCCATCAACTTCAAGGAACAACTGATTTTTTCAAAAGATGGACTCTGAATACAGGATACTCAAAATACCCTGAAGTTTCTTTTCTTTCTTTAAATGGTCAATGTTTTGCCAAAGTTTTCCTTTATCTTCTTCCTCCTCAGATCTGACCAGACGAAAGATTAAGCAGAGACATTGAGCTGACTTAATACACTATGTAGCAAATTGGTTTAAAAGTTGGTGCTTTTTTTAAGATGAGGATACAAAACTTGAGGCAAGATGTTCTTAAGTAACAAAGTATCAAGACTGATGGCTATCAGAATGACACGCATCCACCTCTGGTTTTGTATGGCAACCTTTCTCGGAAGAAAGCAACAAAGATGCAACTCCACCAAACACTGCTGACACACCACATCCCCCACACCTCTGCCTTTCTTTTTAAGAAAAAAAAAATCTGAACATTTATAAAATCTCTGTGATGATGATGTGGAAGTTTATTTTCCCTGGGGTAGAATTAAAAAAAAAAAAAAAAAAGGCAAAAAAAAGGCAAACACAAAACAAAACAAAGCCACCCCCTCCAAAAAAAAACCAAAAAAACCACAAAAAACAAACAACAAAACCTAACTGCCCACAAAAAAACCCCAACAAAACAACACACAAAAAAAACCACAAAAAGAAACAAAGAAACAAAACCTCTCAAACCAAAAAACTCACCAAAAAACCCCAACCCGAAAATCACCCCCTGTCACAAAAAAACAACAGAAAAAATCAACCCCCCCCCCCCCCCCCCCCAAAAAAAAATAACAGCCCAAAAAAATCCCCACTAAAGAAGCAAAAAACTCAAAACCCCCTCCCCTGCCACCCTGGGTGATTTCAGGCTGTTTTGTCTGTATATCCTTTACCAGTCAACAGGATCCATGGAAGATATCAAATCAAATAAAACACAAATTTTTACCTTGACTGAAAGACTCTTCATTATCTATGCTTGTCTGAAGATTTATGAGTAGATTCAACGTTAAGGGAAAAAAACCATATTTTGCTACATATAATAGAAGGACACTCATTTGCAGTAATTTTCTGAAATGTTAACATATAAAAGGATATTGTTTCTTTTCTTCTTTCCCTCCAGTACTGTCCCGTTTTTCTTTCTTCTCTGTTTTTTCTTTATCATGTCTTGATTCCTTTAAAAATACACACATGGGAAATAGCTTATTATGGTACACACGATACTGTACACTGTATGATTAGGAGGACTGTAATATTTAATATTATAACTGGATACAGATTTTAAAAAAAAAATCACCAGTCAAAATGACAGCACTCAGCTTCTATGATTTCTGAGATTATTTTAACATTCTCTTTCAGTTCTCTGGTAACTGCTAGCACCAGAGTAGCAATTGGGAACTACTGTTTGGTTAATACAGATACAACTACAACTACAACATACCTGCTTTCACCAAAAAAGCTGTGCTGACACATGCATGTGGAAATCTGAAATACAGCCTGGTTTACGTACAAGTTAAGCCTGCTTCATCTATTTGCTCACCAAACCAGTCTGCAAATATCTCAGATTATTCAGAACCTGAAGTATAAATTCTGAATTTTCCTGGCAACTGGCAAAATGAACGAACTAGTCCTCCAAATTATCCTGGCAGGAGTGACTGCTGAAGTACTTAAAGCCACAAGGTATCAGAAGTTTCAGAAGTGTTTTCTTGCACATTCACAGCATACCTTTTTAATTTAGGCCATAAAGCAGCAATAAAGCTTAGGAAAACAAGTATCAGATTGTTCTGTCAGCAAGCACAATAAATCAACAAAATGAGAACAGCTTATTTTACCTTTTTGCTACCAGAGGAGCTCTTCTCCATCTTTTCTGCCTTGATTGAATCGCCTTTCTCTTTTCCTGAAGATTTTGATTTGTTTTTCTCCTTTTCTTTTTCATTTAAGCGAGGGGAATCAGAAGGACTTTCACTTTTGCTATGTTTTGAAGAACCAGCTAGAAAGAGAACAGAGAGTTGTAATTCACAACAAGTAAAAGCCTGACAAACAGACACACAAACAGTAAAACACATACTTGTGCCATTTTCCTCTTTGCGTCGTTTAGTGGAATCCTGCGGTACCTCTCGGTCACTGTTTGAATGATCCTGGCACCAAATACAACGATGCAGATGTTAGCAGACTCAAACAGAACTCCTGAAGTAGCACCTGCTTACAATCTTTTTTTGGAGAACTAACTTTTGAACATTTAAATTTTAACTGAGGTGTTGCATCTAGTGTAAAGTTTCTGGAGATCGGTTTAGAGGGTGAAAAGTTTTGAACACATTACTGCAAACCGACCTCTGAGAGAGGAACAGAACCAAAACCCACCTCTGATAAGGATCCCTCCTGCTCAGATGGGCTGCACAGCCAATTGTTACTGCAAGGACTTGGAACAGAAGCTTTCCAAGCACAGACCACCTGTCTAGACTAATTCATTAAAAGTGTCACCAACCCTTTTTCGATCTTTCCTGTCCTTTTCATCTTTCTTCTCTCTCTCTCTGGATCTTTCCCTTGACTTGTCCAAATCTTTCTTCTCCACTTCTCTCTCCTTACTCTTGGACAGTGTTGGAGTAGTGTGGTTTATGTAGTGCTGTTAAATTAAGGCAACATCACCAAATATTTATTAATATGTATTCCTAGATGTGTAAACAAAAAAGTCTTACTCTAACATAGCAGATCTAGCTTAAATATTAAACATAAATACTTTATTAGCAAAACAAAAAGTGATTGAAGACACATTCAAACTCATCATCTATAATTCAACCTACAGCTTATTTACTCAACACTGGAAATTCAAGAATAATTTTTAACTGAAACATTTATATTAAATACACACAACACTCCACCAGTACTGCAGGAGGCATGAACACAAATCAGACAGAGGGCTACAGAAACAGGATATGCAGATTACTGGACTCAGTTAACACCTGCAATGATGCCTGCAATGAATTAATGAAATCAGCTGCTTAAACAAGTTTTAGTTTATTTGTAAAGAACGATTGTTATCAACAAAGTATTTAAGACAATACTTTGAATAATGTGCCTTTCCATCTAACTCCTAAACTTCAAATTATAAAAACATCTGAACACAGATTTGTTTTTGTTTGTAATGTGTTCTAGATTGTTATTCCATTATCTCTTCCAATCAATTCTGGCAAGCTCCATAAAACAAGGTACCACATGTGTTATATAAATATGGACACATTACAGTAATTAAATCTGTCTTTTAAAATACAATTATATAGTTAGATCTTTCTAAGAAATACTAAGACCACATTTTAAATTAACACTCACTTCCCTTGGTATTTAAGTTACAGCAGCACACAGATTTAAATCAATATACTTTAATCTTTCCCCAGTTCCATAAGCTAACAATTTTATTTGGGAACAAAAATATCTTTTTATTAAAACGTTCTCGGTATTTCTTTACAGCAAGACACCTTACTTAAAAGGACACCAACAAAAGAGGTAAGTGGAAGATTAGTTAAGAACAATCAAGATATCACTTGATCCAAACGAATTAGTGTTTCAAATAACCTTTTTCTTTTAATAAAATTAATCCTCTCCTTCTCCAGTTCCAATAAATGTTTAACTTACCAAAACCTGATGTTACTGGTCCTATGTTAAAAGTCACGCTGACAAAATTTAAGTCTCTCTCCTTTAATTTCTAAACTGGAATTTTCTTATCCTCCTACAGCAGAGACAACCTTCAATACTTCTTTCATTAAATATCTTTCTTTTTGCTCTTTCCCCTCACTCCTGTTTTCTTATTCCATTTCCTACAATGCCATTCCGTAAGTAAATTTATCCTTGCTCTCTTCTTTGCTGACAATGACCTGCAAATGTTTTATTTAAACAGCCCCAATTCAGTTGTCTCCCAGAGATGCTTTCCATGTGAGAAAGCAAACATGTAGCTCTGCTTTCTCCTGTTCCATCTCTTATGTTCTTATGGCTGTTTGTGACACATTCCACTGCTTTGCTCATTCCAATGCAGCATTCTGGAAAACTACATCCATTCTTCCCCCACTTTACAAGAAAGACTTTATCAACTTGCTTCTAGAAATGCTGCCAGCTGACACCACATCAAATTCTGGGCACTGCTGTGTATTTTGTAACTTGGGGAAATGCCAAAGCAAGAAAAACACAAAACTAACTCAAGTCTGGCACCATTTATTTTATAACCTGCAATGTAAACCAATTTCCATTGTCTGGCTCCAGAAACTGAGCCAAGTCAGGAATAAAGAAAGTCTGTAAGCAGACAACAGCACTAAACTTCTAACTTTCAGTGGAAGCTGAACTCATAAATCTTACAGGCTTCTCAACATCCCATCCCTTTCCCAAACAGGTACATGGCAGTAAAGCACAACATTTAGCTTGTCTTACACCATGTACAGGGAACACTGTCATGAAGTGCTTTAGGTCTGTTGGAACGGCACTGAAGAATGTAGATTAGTTCATTAACAGAGAAAGATCAGAAAAGAGCATTTAGAAGAGGAAGAAAAGGGTTGCACACTCCCCATTCCACAAGCACTTAAAGAATAAATCCATTAAAAAGTCACACAACTGCAATACACTTGCAGCTAAGTCTACACAAGCACATTATAGTTAATTCTAAAATCTAACTTTTCCAAGTAACTAGTACAATAAAGCTGTTCACTGATAATTTAATTACAAATAGCTCCACTGTCTGCTTAATTAAGTCAATGTGCTAATAATTAAAATAAATATTTTAAAATAAAAACTTAGCTTAAATAGTGAAAACAAGCAAAATTTCAATTAACCAACTAAATCTTGACTAATACAGTAAGGAAGGGAAAAGTGAGATTATACAGATTCCCATATACCATCCTTCAGACAGAGGTGAGCTTGAGACAAATACTACAGTTTTCTAATTAAAAAAATTAAATATACAAGATAAGATGATGATTTATAAAAGTATCTGGATTCAATCTAGAGATACTAATTTCACCAATTTTAAGATTAAAAGGATGCTTCCTATATATGCTCTCCCTATAAGCAGATCTAGTTAGTATTGGAGAGATTCAATTTAAAAAAAAATATCCATTAGCAAGTGTCCATTACAGAATCAGTTATTTTGAATTAAAACATACAAAGTGTTCTGAACACTTTGTACAAAGAGAGCTACAACTAAAACAGCAGTGTAAATATAGAACATGGTAATCCACTGCATATTTTCAAATGAAGTGAACATAAGTAATCCTAGATAAACCCACAAATTATCCAGAAAGTCCAAATGGTCAGCATTTTCCAAGTGATAAACATTTGTGCAGTTCAGTGTAATCTCCACACTGACTGTGTAATCAAAGGCCTTAACAGCAGCTTCAGAGGATGTGATCCATTTCCTATCAGACACCTCCCCTGATGCATCAGCAGCCATGCAGTGGCTGTGACTGTTACTGTACAACAGTTACAACGTGTCCAGTTATAAAAACACAGTAGTCAGAGAATCTGTCTAAAATACAATATTCTAAGTGCTTGTCAGGCCACACCTGGAACACTGTGTTCAGTTTTGGTCCCTGCTATACAAAAAAGATGTGGCCAGGCTGGAGATGGTCCAGAGGAGGGCCACAAAGGCCTGATCCAAGGCCTGGGAAGCCTGACACGTGAGGAAAGGCAGAGGGAACAGGGTTTGCTTGGCCCTGAGAAAGGCTTAGGGGAGACCTTATCACCGTGTCCCAGTATTTGAAGGGTGGCTATAAAGGGGATGGAGACTCCCTTTTAACAAGGAGTCGCATGGAAAAATAAAGGACAATGGGTACAAGTCACTCCTGGGAAGATTCCAAATGGACACAAGAGGAAATATTTAACAGAAAGAACAATCAGTCACTGGAATATCTCCTCAGGGAAATGATGGATTCCCCAACACTGAACACTTGTAAGATTTGGCTGGACAGGTTGCTGGGCTATCTTGCCTATACTACGCTTTTGCCAAGAAAGGCTGGACCAGCTGATCCTTGAGGTCCCTTCCAACCTGGAATTCTTATTCTGTGAACTCCTGAGAGCATTCTTTCTTATCCCTTCTCCCAAGACAATGAAGATGAAGAGCATTTACAGGAAGAAAGAAGCACAAAGATGATAATTTAAGAGCTTGTCTGTGATGCTTAGAAACACAATACTGTAGCACTAAAACATGGATACAACATGGAAAGAGTAACAATATTCCAGAGATGTCTCAAATATTCTTCGCTTTACCTAACTACTGGTTTTTAATTAGTTACATTCAAAAACCCCCCAAACCACTTTAAGAACTATTTTAGCTATTTTATTAGCTTTTCAGCCAAACAAATGGCTTAATCATAAGGACATTTCTATGTATTTACAGGTTTCAGAGGGGAACAGAAGAGACACTGACCTAGCATAGCTCATAAAAATATTGACAGAAAGGTAAATTCAGGGGATTTTAGTTATGTTGCTTCTACATAACCAACTCTCTCTCCTGGACAGAGATTTTACATAGCAGGACAAAAAAAAACCCCTCTATTACTACACTAACATTTACAGGAATGGAATTTGAATTTTCTGATGGAGTTTGCTACGAGAGCAAAACTTCCGTCTGCAACAGAACATGAAAATAAACTTGGGTGGTTTCTAAAAGATTCAAACCTTTGCTGAAGAGTCCTTGAGTTCGTTGAGGTTGTCCTGTAGAAAATGAACGGAGATGACACGTGAGCTGGAATAGTTGTCAGAAACCAGAGGGACTTTGGGAAGCACGGCCGTACCCTTGAAACAAAAAACAGCTACTCCTTCTGGAATAAATCTTATGTTAATACTGTACTCTGAATAAAGCTAGGAACTGAAATACTTACTAAAAAGAAAGAAGGGGAAAAAAAAGACAGTCATATCTATTCTCTAGACTCTGCTATTAAATAAACTACAAAATATGTCAATCTCTAATTCTTCCTAAAACAGTAAAAACACACTCTCCTGCCTAGACAAAAATATAAAGAAAAACTAGTCTTAATCTTAAATTTAGCTAAACAAGAGGTGAAACTGGTTTAAAATACTTTTAAACCTGTATCTTCTCCACTTTCAGTTAAATGTGGTAGAAGTCACTCCAGAACGACCTTAGGCTGCCATTTACAAAAAAGTGCATTATGAGCAGTTATCACTGTCACCTGTTTCCTCAAAACTAGTAAAAGCTATTTGAGTTCTCCAAAATTAAGTTAAATCTGTCAAGTAAATCTTACATAGAAAAAGATGTACTCTTTGAAAAAACAGAAAAAAAAGAAGAGCTTGTTCTACAGTTGGTAAGATGGTGAAGTTTAAAGACCCACATAATCCATCACAGTGCTCTTGATGAAGTATTAGTAACTTACAGTTTTAAATGTTCAACGTACTGCAAATTCAAAGATTCCATGAACATAGATGGTTTAGAAATAATATAAATATGGAGCAAGGAATGGCTACCCTGAGTCTTCAAGTAGGCTACGCCCATGGTTTTGTGCTGCGCTTGAGTGCTTGGGGTTTCTCTTTGCTGGGTAGGAGGCTTGGTGGCCACATCTGGGTTTATCGTAACGCAGGGCTCAACACGGTGGGAACCCATTGGAAATAAACAAACCTCGAAGGGAAGGTACAACAGAAGCTGCATGCGCACTGAATATACACAACTACAGGAGAACTGATCACCAAGGAGACTTTAAAATGGAACTCCTTTCAAGACTCCTCCTTAGAAGGCACACATCGGTATGATGCTCATCAAGAAGCCTGATGAATTCAGAGGTATCGTACATCCCGTATCATCCAGGAATCTTCAGTGCTATAGATTCTTCAAAGAAGTGCAGAAAAATATGCTCCACTCTGTTGCAAAGACTCATTTGCTTGTAGCTACCATTGCACTCCAAAAAAACTGACTGCTTAAAGCAATGAGGCACTTCTGTGTAAAAATTCTCTTGAAATTTCCAAACACTATTTTACAAAATTTGTGCTAGGTCCTTGAAGCATTATTTTGGTTAATTAAAAAATATTTTTATAGAAAAAAAGACAGTCCGCCAATAAAGAAAAGGAATGCATTTTGTAATGCAACATAAAACCTCCAGTGGTTCCAGTGTATACTTGGCACAAAACTTGAAGGAAGTCGAATACTGGCATCCCAAACTTGTGAGCCTAACATGGGTGCTGCCTTCCTCAGGCTATACTAACCTTTACTGTTGAGGAATGTGATGGAGAAGAATGTGTATCAACTTTGCGGCGTTTTTGTTCTGAGGAAAAAACAGAACAATGGCATTATTAAAACACAGTTCAAAGAGGAGAATAGAATACTATCACTTTCTGCAGTACCAACATAATCAAAGCCAGAATTCATTTTTTACCACCACATGTATTTTGTTTTCCTAAGCTATCTAGAGTTAGCAGCATGCCTTAACCATCTTTATGAAGTTTGCAGGAAAAGTCTAAGGTCAACAAACTGTTGCAAAATTATGCTCACTTCAAACTGCCATTTTATGGAAGGCAGTATCTGAATTTCAGAGTAGCTATGAAGACCCTGAAAAGGTGAACCCAATGAAAAGCATAACGGCCCTCCCTTATGCGGTTTGTCTTAAACAGCACAAATATAAAACTCAGATTAATGCTAACCCTTAATATAAGAAGGGACTGATAAAGCTTACTGCATCCTTCTTAAGGACATAAAAGCCTCTATCTGTCACTTTCCCTGTTTTCTTCCAGTTTAAAGGTTGTGATAAAGCTCTCAGTAAATGCTTGAGGTTTTTGCCAAACTTGCAAGGTCAAAGTTACACTAATACATTTTAATAAAAGACCATTTAGACTTTGAGTAAAAAAAGAAAATGCCAGGCTTTGTGATGAAGTATGAAGTTCAGACATTCACACAGTTTGCCTTTTGGAGATATTTGGACCACCTACTTTAGGTACTGACTGTATTAAACAGCCAATGCCAAAATCTTACTTCTCAAGTAGGGGCTCTCTCAACTTCTCTAGCATTTTTCCAGTGACACATTCTATTTTTCTAGACATGAACAGAAACTAAATATGCAAACTTACCCCTTTCAGATTCTGATGTTTCTGATCTGGGAACAGGTGACTTCAAGGACCCAGCTACTGGCATCTTTTCTCCTCCTTTAGCATTTTCCTTGGATTTCATTTCCTTCGCTAGATCTCTTTCTCTGGACGGCTCCTTTTCTCTCTCCTTTTCTGCAGTTGATTTTGACTCGATGATGGTAACAACCGTCTTGGATTTTTCTTCTTTTGCAGCTTTTTCTTCTTTCTTGACTTTTTCCTTCTCTTTGTCAGATTTTGGTGTTTTCTCCTTGATCTCTCTTGCCTTCTCATCTTTGTTTGCCCGTTCTTCCTTCGGTTTATCTTTCCCATCCTTCCCAAGTGCCTTCATCTCTGGAGTGGCAGCTGGAGTCTTGTCTTTTTTTTCCTTATCTTTTTCCTTCCCGCTTTTTTCTTTATCATCTTTCTCTTTTATAATTTTGCTGCATCAGAAATAAAAAGGCCAATTAGCATGGATACAAAACACAGCTCTAGCTGTATCACAGAAGTTTTACTTCTGAAGGTTCAGTAGAATTTTCTGGAGCAGTCACTGGAAGATTTCAGATTTGCTGTTTCTTTACTAGAACAGCAACAAGTAAATGTGCTCATTCATTTTATCTTATTCAGCCAAAATAAAACGTGTTTAACAACAGCAGATCAGTAGAGCTCTGTTTTGAAAGAAATAATCTCGTTTATTAAACTTCAAAGAAATTGAAACCATTTATACAGAACCCAAAAGTAAAAATAAAAGGCAGGTCATTTCTAAGTATATTTCTGTGGCTTGGAAGGAAGAAAATAGAGAATGTGTAAGAATAGTTTTCCTCACCTATTAGAAGCACTGTTTCCATTGCTTGTTGTCACCTTCGGTGTAGCATTGACAGTTTTATTAATAACTTTCACCACACCCTGAGACTTCTCCTTTAGTTTATCTGCTTAAAAAAAAGAGAACATTTCTATTTCAACAAGTTATTATACATCCTATTGGTTAAAGCTGAGTATATTCATGTAGCTAACAGTTAAAATAAGCAGCAGAACACCCTCTCCCAAAATCAACTAAAAATAAGGAACATGCACTGACCCTATTTACCACCACATTTACATTTTTTTCTTTTTAGTTTAATGAGACAAATTTTGAGAGAAGCCTGAAATGTCAGAAGAATTCTATTAAAAAGTAAACATATAATAATCATAGGTGTGTTTACCAGTCTCCTCAGTAGTGCCCTCTTCCAGTCTAACTGTATTTATTGTGAGAGACGTAGGCATCCCAGCACCACCTGGCCCGTTTTGTACTGTTGCAGGTACAGCATTCCTGGCAGGTGGGTCTTTGTGGTGAAATTCATTTTCAGGTATCATGAAAGGCTTCCTACTTTTCAACTGTCCAGAATAGCTGCAAGTCGCACAGATTGTTAAATATGCACAAACATAAAGCAAAATATGGGTTGAATCTTACATGTGGATCTAATCTAACAGTTCATCTGTTATTTATTTCACAGTTTTTCCTAACTGATATGCAGTTTATTCCCCCTTTATTGATGAGCAAAAAAGAAAAACAAACAAACCCACTAAACACAGAAGCAACCCTACTTCCACACCACCACACACACACACACACCTGCCACACAGAGCAAACTGACTACTGACAAAACTTCAAACTGTCAGGGCAACCTGAACTGCCCCTCAGGCATACAAGGATGATTCCACATTCGCCACAGGAAGATGTAACATGTAACTAAGCATTTAAGAACCATACACACTTCCAATATCTAATCAGTCTTGCAGCAATAGCCCTTGGCTTTCTTCCTTTTACTATCCCTTCTACCTCCTTGCTGTTTTATCATCTCCCTAAAATTAAGCTACACTCTTGTGAGTAGAAATCTTTACTAGTTTAAAGTGTTTTCCTAGAGTCTTGCAAAGGAAATTAGTGATCATCCAGCACAAAATGAATGTTTTCATTCACACTGCCAGCACCAAGATGCAGGATAGCGAAATCTTCTGTGATAAGGTAAAAATCAAATGTTAGGACTGTAACAGTTCCGAGTCTTTAGATGCCTTTCATGATCCACTTTTAACCACTTTCTTAAATAAGTTGTTGTTACCCCATAGCCAATGCATATAGATCAGGTCTCTTCTCTTTCTCTTCCTGACATATCTTGTGTACTCTTCTTTCCAAGGCTTGACCCAGGTTCAGCACTTTTGGATACCATGGAAGGATTTTGGTCAGCACGATCAGGATGTTTCTGATATGTGTATATTCACCCGTTTCCAGGCAGTGCACAGAAGCCTAAAACATAAATTAAATCTAATGAAGTCAGGGTTTTTTAATAAAAGTTTCCAAAAACCTACGCTGTTTTGGCATCACCATTTACCTTAGTTAGTTTATAGTGCCATTTGTGTACCACGTGTCTAAAATTCTCATAATCCAACTGATCAGCCTTATTTCCACCATCAAATCCAGTTGCCCGTAATATAGTTAGGAAGCCTGGATAGTTGCCACATTCCTACATGCACATCAAAGAATAGAAATAAATTATTTTTTGGGAAACAAAACTGGTAATTCTAAATTCTAAAGAATGAGACATGATCACACTTCACAAGACTCACACATATATTTCCTTTTTAAAGCTTATGTTGAAATTTTAGTTGTGTGAATTCATAATTTAGCTAGCTTTTGCAGGGAGTATTAGGAGAATTTCCATATGGTCCCTAAATTATCTTCAAGACAAGTTATGAAAATATCAGAAATTCAAGGGCTCTTTTTAGCAAATTTTTTTTAACAATTTACAAAATTACTTCTGTCAAAACTGTATGAAATACAGTAAATCAATTCTATGATTATGCCATCAGAAAAATCCAGTCCCACTGTTTTTAAATCTAAGTAACAATTTCACTAAATCCACTTTTACTGGGCTAAGTTACACAAGTGGTCATGACATACTGCAATGAGCAAACTCATTTTAGTAATTTCCCATACCTTTTCATATATGACTCTGTCACTGTGCCATCTGGTCACAGTCTCCAGCATACAGCATAGAAACCTGCCATATCTACTGGCTTCATTTTCAGTGCAACTTGCAACTGTATATATAATATCAGAGAAAACCTGTGAATAGAGCAAGGAAACATTACTGTGACCTTACTGAATTACAAAAGCAACAAAACCCAACAAGAATTATAAATTTCTCTCATCTAAACCACCATTAAGCAGATTTCTAAATACAACAGAAATTGCTTACAAAACCATTTGCTTTCAAGCCTTTGTACCCAACTGCTGGTCCTTCACACTTGGCCCAGAATCCAAGCACTGCAGACAGCTGCTGCCGACACACAGTTTGATAGTTCAAGTGTCTTCAGTGACATAACTGTTTTGTTTTCAAATCAATAATTCTTTCAGCTGGTAGAAGTAAACATCTAGCCCAGCTGATGCAAAGAAGTTTTTTTCCTGGCCCGCATAGGGCTACTTGAGCAGGAATGCTCTTTAGGACACAAGAAATCAGAGCAGATGCAGTGACACAAAGTAGCCCACTGTCTGTGGTACCCTTTGCCAGGGTCAGAAGTGTCCCAAGGATGTTGCTGGTGGGGGACAAGCAAAAGCAAATTGGTTCCACACACAGCAAAATTTGGAAGATTAGAGGAGGCCATGAAAATGCAGATTACTTAGAGATTACAAAACCTGAAAGCAACTCCTGTGACTGCTAATGATTTTGCTCTGAAACTCCAGACTCATTAGGGTAAAACAAACAACATTTCTTGAAAATAAACACCCAACACTTTAGGAAAACTTTGCTTGAAGTACAGAAGTGAACTTCTGGTTGTCACAGATTCTAGAATTAACCTTAAGTAATGATTTTACCTCTTTGGGAGGCAGGGGAGACACTAGTTTGGCATGTTCATGGTGGTAATTATGTACATACACAGTTGTAGCTACTTACTCTGTCATAGCAGAGGAGTGTGGAGAAATTGGGTGTTTTCTGCTGGTGCACCAGTTCAACAAAGTGAGCACAGTAAACTGCATCAATGGCTGAAAAAATGCATCGAGGGAATATGCACAACTGCAAAAATTTGGTGATAGTCTCATTTTTGGTAGATTCTTCAAAAACAAAAGTTGAGAGGAGAAAAAAGAAAGGAAAAATAAAGTAAATTAATGGTTTAACATTCAACTACTCTCTTCCCAAGAAGTTCAGTATCACACATCCATACTCTGGTGTTTGTACATTTGGCCACTGGTATTCTGGACATCTTTGGCATTGATCAGAAAAAGCCAATACAAGTGCAACTGTTTGAGGGTGGGGATACAGAATAGTAGGGTGGACATAGAAAATGTTTATTTCTTATTTGGAAAATCTTCTTTTACACAATGGGGGAAAAAACAGGTTCTGGGAAAGCTTTGGTAAACTTCTCTACCTGCTTCAAATGTGCACATCAGCAAAGGGAACACCACCTGCTATTTCCCTAGTACACTTTCACCTTTCTAGATGGAGCTGACTTTCAGCTTGGTTTCCTTAGAAATTGAATAATATGCTGTCTCTATACAATAACAATCATTTTTCCAATCAATCAATTAGAGGAAATTAAAGAGAAACAGTCTTCAGTAAATCACCACAGCAATACACACACATGTTTTGTGAAAGTTTCATTCTACCTCTGACTACCTGCACTGTATCAAGCTCAAGAGTTCCCTGCTTCTGTTTGACCAACCACTGGCTGCTAAACTCAACAGCCCAACACATACCCAAACTGGTTCCATGGCAACAAGGAGCATAAAAACAATCTGGGAGGAATGTACATCATGAAAGCAAGGTCAGAAGAAAGTATAGAACTAAAGACTGCAAGTGGATGCCTTCAGAGGAAGAACAGTCATGATCCTCATGAGGGCAGCTGGTGGTTTCCACAGGCCACAAGTCACAATACCCAGGATTTACTTGCTTCAGTTCTGTGATGCTCATGGAATAAAGCTTGTTCAAGAAAGGACTGTCAGCTTCTACTTAACTAAAAACTTTATGCTGACTTGGTTTAATTTTAGTATCTACCCCTCAAAGGTTGTAACAAATATCTGATACTTAAAAAAAAAAAAAATAAAAAAAAATCACAGTTCATAGGACAATGAAATGTGTGCTACTTCAGAAGCATATAAAGAAAGGAAGTAAGCAGCCTGTCAGAATAGGTAGTCTCCAACTGCTAAAGCCACCA
Source organism: Climacteris rufus (assembly GCA_013398175.1). Taxonomy (NCBI): domain Eukaryota; kingdom Metazoa; phylum Chordata; class Aves; order Passeriformes; family Climacteridae; genus Climacteris; species Climacteris rufus. Next base: position 1,865,060 of record VZRZ01008460.1, on the reverse strand, counting down.
GGCTACTTACTCAGCCAAATTTATTCTTAAGGGTACAAACACTCTATCAGAAGTTTGTAGACAGGAAGCCAGTCTTAAAAAAATAAATTAAATATTAATAATTTCTAAAAGTAACATTAAACCCAGTGTTACTACAGTGGATGTGCTGTTCAATTCCTCATATAATACAAGTACAGATTATTTCTTTCAATGGGGAAACTGCTGAAATAGTAAGCTTGTCTCTGGATACAATGTTGAGAAACTTCCTGTAGCTGAAGCCCAAGCACAAGAGCCAACAGTAACTTACTCCCAGTATCTCACAAAGAGTATGTGTTTATATACAAACAATTTTCTACACGCTTTTGGGTGCTTCTTTAAGTAGACAAATTTACCAAGTCACCTCTAGACCAAGCTTTAATCAGGTAGCAATTTTTCAACCAGTAATTTCTTGTAGTTCATTCACTGCCCAGACCAGTACATTAAATATTTATAGGGAATAACTTCTCTTGATTTAACTGTGAATGTTTCTTCATTAAACCAGCTGGGTGGATCTTACATGAGTCGGACAATAAAACTCTTTTCCACTGGATTATGCTAGGCTTCTCGGGACAGACGGACTACTACTTCCAGTTACAAACTCAAAGTTCATCCAGAGAAGAAAACTGACCAGAGAAAAACATTGCAGATTAACCATATCAGCAGAGTTCACAAGCAACATGAAACATTACAGAGGCTTTGTAGGAGAAAAAACCTGGTTCTGCCTCCTGCGTATCTGCCATATGAAACATTTGCATGCTGTTTCACTGCATGGGGCTGTCAGGCTGGCACAGCACTTATCTTGTCAATGCAACAGGGTTTATGTTACCACCCAAACACTGATTACTCCTAATCACAGGACTCATACAACAAAAGTTAACTGAAACCACTCATTGAGACTTTACATGCCTATTTTTTTGTCATGTAGCAATTATCCTAACTTAGCATACGAACTGCAGTTAGCAAGTACAAGCCAGCTTGCAATTTCAGATTTCCAATGAATTGGTTAATCTCTTACTTATTTCCTAAAGTAGGGCAATATTTACAAGGTCTTGACATTGCAAGAAAAATAAAACATCTCTCTAAAAACCAACTGTTCAGCATTTGCAAAGACACATTATATTCTGAGTAAAATATACCTTGCTAAGAGACTTCAACATATAAAGAGATTTACTTTCCAAATTAACCTTAAGAGTATTCAAGTGTAAGCAAATTCTGTGGACAGTGATGACTACAGAAACATTCACAGCATTTCCCCTAGGCACACTTACTTGCCAGAAGCCAGTTATCTTTCTCTAGTTTCAGTCTCTGTAGAACCCTCTGCACGTGCTCCAACTGCTTCTTCTCCTCTTCAAGGAGCTTGTCCTGCAGAGCTGTGCAACGTTCTTTTTCTTTTTTCTTTTTATTTGGAGGCTGTAAAATGTCAGTGTAACTCATTTAGTATTATACTAACACTTGCTATAGACAGAGCAATAAATTCCTGGTAATACTAAAGAATACTCGAGAAACTTTCCCTTTCACTCAATAATGTTCTGCTTTAGTAATCAACTGATTTTATGAACACTGGCTGACTATAGTTAAGACAGAAGTGAACAGACCAACTACACATAGAAGTGCCAAGACTTGCTTTCTGAAACCAATTTTCCAGTAATTTTCACTCAGTGGAATCACTAATACTTTTAGCATGGGAATTATAAAGAAAAGTCAATCCAAATTACGTCAATGTGACAAATCAGAATGGATGAACCAGGTGACAAAACTTCTCAAATCTAAACAACCTTAATGCAACACTTCATGAAAATAAAGTCTTTCAAGGTTAGAAAATCTAAACTGGACCACAAAATTATATCAACATACCATTTCCTGATTGTCATCTATGGCTTTCATCTGGACTTTAAGTTTATTGACTTCTCTGTCATAGCTGCTGTGTGGGACAGCAAGGTCATACATTGTCAAGGACCAGAATGTAGCATAAAACTGAGGGCTGATGTCATCCCAGACTTTGGGGAGGTGCAGAGAAATCACAGCTTCGTGAACAGGAGCCATCACCAGCTCACACGATGTAATGTATTTGTGAACTTTGTGCTGCTGTTTATTTCCCTTCTCAGCTTTTTTCAGTTCATCGTATTTTGACTGTGGATAAAAAATTAAAGAAATAAAAAACCTGTAATCTATATATACAAAAATTAAACTTTATAATCAAACTTTTCTCAAAAACCTTTCTATATAACATTTACACATGTGAAATGTCAGTTATGTGCATTAAGCACTGAAGACCCTCATACAGAACCTTTAGTCTTCATCCATATTGGATGGATTTTTCTTCACTGATGCTGCTATATGTTGTTACAGTAACACATTATACTACACCAAATAAAATCTGCTCTCCATATTTAACTTTTTAGAGGCAGGGACAAATTGATTTCTGACACTTTGTGAGATACCACACCATTTGGCAGCTGCAACACTTCGCTCCACAGCAAAAATCCATCTAAAACACCTGCAGAAGAACTTAAGAGAGAACAGGGAGGGAGAGAACTCCTACTGATAACCCAAGACATCAGAAGAAGTGACTTCATTAGCTCCAAATTCTGTCAGTTGTGTGAAAGTTGACACATGGGCCATATTTTGTAGGAAGATTAAGGACAACCTGTTCCAGCCCACAGCTTCTATTTCTAACTCTACTCATAAAACTTTGCAAGCTTTATTTAGCAAACAAACTTTGTCTGGAACCTACCACATGCACTGGTAACAGGTAAGAGAACAGCACTAAGAGCAGACAAAAGGAAGAGTTGTACTCACTGAAATGTGGTGTGCATACATGGGCCTTGAGAGGAAAAACGCAGCATCATGAGGTGTGTGAAACTCATTACACAGAACATCAATAGAAGGCACTCGCTTAATGTAATCCTCTGTGCTTAGATTGGATGCTAAAAACCCTCCAAACTGTACCAGGGTGTCATGGCACTGCAAGAGAAAGACACAAAAAAAGTAAGCAAATGTTATTCTTATCTTGCTCAACAATTAAGTTAGGGAGAGCTTGAAAGCTGGCTTTTCTTTTTCCTTTTAGTTTCTTGTTAAAAACGTTAACATCAAATAGTAGAGTAAGAATTTTCTCATGGGGGAAGAACAATGAAAAAAAAAAACCAACCCACTCAGAAAAGCCAGCAGAACTCAAGAGCATTCTCTTCTACCAGAAAGGAATGCAACTAGTTCCTACTGCCTAAGGCAGCAAAAGAATTCTTTCAAAAAAACAGGAAGTTACACTATCAAAGTAAGATTAGAAAATTATAATGGACACTTAAGAAATAAGAATTTAACTTTTTATGACAAAGGATGCTTTGCTCTTTTAGTCAGAATTCACTGGTCAATATACTTTCAATACATCCATATATTTTAACAGTGCAATCACTGCAATTAGTTTTAAAACTCTTCTGTATTTTTATTGATTGTACTGAATTCTCATATATAACTTTATAGATTTTTTTTACTTATGTGCTGAATTCTTACAGGTTGTGCTGATACATTAGAAGTTAACAAAAAGGAGGGATTCTCATAAATCCAGGTGTTTTAACTTGCCTGATCATACAGTTTTCCCACCAGCTTCAGATGTTTTTCCCCTCCTTCTTGAAAGATGACACCATTTCTCTGTTGAGCCATAAGCAGGCACAGTGGGAGTGCAAGATCATGGTCCAATAACGCATCTTTCAATCTTTGAGATGATTTTTTTGTATTCCTGATTTGGCCAAAGTATCCACCCTGCACAGTATAGAAAAAGTTACCCATTGGAAAACAGTGCATCCCAAATGGAATCCATGTGTGCTGCCTGCAGAAATACTGATGAATTAACAGCAGCACAGTGTCCTGTCCATAGTAAAACTCCATGGATCCTGTACAGCAATGTATGTATAGAGGAATGAGAAACTAACTAGTCTTGCATGCTATTCATCAGTTTTTGTTACTCCCCTTCCCAGGCAGCTGCTGCCCCTTCAAGCAGGGCTGATTCAGCAGGACTGCACCACACCAAGCTCAGTGCCTGTTTTAATGCACAGATCTGTCATGTAACACTCTCTCCTTAATGTCAGATGCTGTGATGCTGTGACAACAATTAAGGCTCACATCTGCACTGCCCTGGCTGCCTGTGTCAAGGCCTGCAAGCTCAGTGGGAGGGGGAAGCTCTGCTGCCAGAGTTCCTGAATCAGTCTTTAGAACCACCACTAATAAGCTATACTTATTATTAAATTTAACACAAACACACCTCAGCTTTCAGTTGTTCTCCACCAGTCATGGCTTCCAACTGTTCCATTGTCATTTCTTCAGTGATTTCTATCCCTGCCATTTTCTGCACTACCTCTTTTAAAATAAGCAAATCAAAGCTGCACAGAAAACAAAAAAGTGGAGTAAAAACAAGACAATTTATTTAAGCAGTGGAAGATACAACATTCAATACACATTACAAAGCAGAACTACAATGCATGTTAAAACAAACAACATTTTCATTCTTTTTGGAGAAATTGGCATGCTAACCACAAGGATTTCTTTATTGCAACTAGAAAGTTAGTACTTAAAAGCAATGTAGGCATTTAACAGCTGGATTTCAGAACCCCTTCAGAACAACTTCATTAGTTTTGAAGATGGGGGTGAATGTGGTGCTTTTAACTTTTTGGTATCAGCAAATTAAACATAAAGTTCATTGCTCCCTTTTGTTGTTTTCCATGTTTCAAACTGTGTCTGTACAGTTATTTCATTAACATGGAATATTTTCTATTTTGTTTAAAGTTTCTAGAAAGGTATACAGACTTAGAAATGTACTAGAAAAGTCTGTCTGGAGATGTTATTTGGAAACATGGAAAACACCTTTTTATTTAACTTGAAACATAGAATATACAAAACACTCCAATAACCATCCTGTCCAGAAACTAGGTTTTACTTCCTGCTCTGAACTCCATAAGAACAATGACTTTTCCTCAACAGAAGTAAATTGTATTCCAATCACACAAACCAACGTTTTCCAGTAAATTCTAAAATTTCTGTGACCTATTTATTAAAAGCATTGGCCCATGCCCTCCAAAACACAGTTTCATACTGAAGTAATTTATATGGCTTATATTTTTGTTTGCTGTTCCAACCATGTTTTCGGTCTAGGAACTATGAAATACAAGCATATACTCCAAATCAAAAACCTGAATATTGCAGTCCTATGGAACTGGTCATACTGGTAGATCCATTTTATTTTTACGATCTCAAGTACTAAACTGAAATGTTTGGGTTTTTTCCCAAAATACTTAATGTCTTGGGGAAAAACAATAAACATTACTTACCCTTCCTCTGTAGCTCAATGTGATTGTACCATCACCAGAACAAAACAAAGTAGGGACAGGGGAGCATATGAGACAGAGTGTCTACATTGCAGGGAAGGGGAAAAAAACTACATTTCTCAACATAAATACTCTAAAATAACATGCTGTGTTATCACCATTGGTAAGCTGCCTTTCAATAACCATATGGGGATTCCTAACAGAAAAAAGTTGATACCTATGTGATAAAAATAAAGTAAGTAAATGAAACAATAATACTAAGTGATGACAACGGTAAGACAAAAGGAAAATTCAAACTGTAAACCTTGTTTTGAGTTATGATTGACAGTGACATATGAAGAAATTCAATTACCACTGAATAAATTGGATACAGTATTTAAATAAAAATAAAATGTTAACAGTCAGCCCTGCAGCTAAAACCTTATGAGAAAGGAAAAACAAACTGTCACAGTCACACTCCTTTATATCATGGATACTTATTTTTTAAATAATGTATTTCTATGATAAAATTACAAACTAGCAGTTTTTTCCCCTATCTGGTTAGCTGTTAAGAAAACTATTAAAATAAGTTAAAGATGAAAAATTAGTACTTCAAAAATGTCACAGCTACACAGTAAGAAAAAAAGTAATGTGGTAAAGAGTGTATCATTTTTTCTGCTATTTAAATTTCTTAGCCTTCCCAGTACTAGGAATCGAGTTTACTACTAGATCACCTACAACATCAAGTGCCCATGTATCAGCAATCACCCAGGTAAAACATTATAAAAATTGGTTGGGGAAAGATCAGAGGTGCAAGACTTGCCTTTTCCCAGCTTTCAGCTGGTTGGCCACATACTGCAGGAGACCAGCAAGTTCAATGGGGTATTTTCGGAACACAGCCCCACAAAAGCTTGCCAGACCTAGAGCAAAGAGAAACAGCTGTGACTGCACCTCATGAAACAATGATCATTGAATAAACATTAACAAGGTGCATACGGAATATCAGCAATACATGCATTTTTGCAACACAAAGAAAAAATATTTTCCTATTGATTAAACTTGACAGCTCTCCATTTTGTTTAAAGTAATGGCCAGTAGGTGCAAGTTAAATATTGATCATATGGATCAATGGCAGAATAGAACATAGGGAGGGTGAAGTATTTGAAACATTATTGTAATAAATAAAGCAAGAATACTAACTCTGCAGCCAGCTCGAGATTGTAGTGTCATCGTGCTTCATTCTCTCCTTCTCAGGGTTTGCCAATGCTTCAATGATACAATCTTTAGTGGAGTTAAAGAGAATACTTTTTCTCAAGTTACAAGCACAAAAGTTACACAGACCTGCTTCTCTGGCTCCATGACTGGTAATATATAAACATGATATTTAAATATAGCAAACATTAACATAATTATGGTACAAAAAAAATAAAACCATGATATAGTAACTTAAAAGCAGTATTTACCTCACTGTTTACAAGAACACTATACTTTCAAGCATGAAAGCAGTAAAAAACCTTTAAAAACAAAGAATAATTCTCATGGTGTGAAAGAATTAACAGAGAGGGTTCCATAACCCCCTACAAGCACAAAGGTATTTGCAAACTTAACTAAAATTTCCAGCAAGAAGAGAAAACAACATGGGCAATGTTTACTCACAGACAACAGATTTCATCTGGCTGCAACTGCAGCTTTAGCAATAACTGAGGCACTGACATGAAAGGATACAAGCCAAGACATCGTAGTTCAGTGACGTGAGGTACTTCAGTGAATCAACAACCGGCGTTATCAAGTTATCATATTTTTGTATTTGTGACAAAATCTGAAAGTTACAAAAGACATTCAGCTGAACAGGGACCAGTACTCCTTATCTTTCACATAATACAACCATTTAACAGTACTTATCTTCAAAACCTACACAACACCTACTGTGAAATTAATTTTTCACAAGGTCCTAAACCACTATCAACGTAAACAGGCAATCTCATTAATTTATCTAGTACCTTAAAGATATCAGTGAAATGCCTCTAATGTGTATAAACAAGTCTGTAGAATTTCTCTTTTCAATTATCAGCAAATAAAATAATGAAACCAATTTTTCCTAAGATTTCTTAAGAATCCCTAACCTTAGCAGCAGGATTTTCTGTTGCTACTTGCAATAATACAAGACTACTTAAAAATAACCCAGAACATTAATCCAGGTCATGAAAGGCTACAAGTAAACTGTATTAATCAAGTACTAGGATGTTCTCTTTAGCACACGATGCACATGTGTGTGTTGCAGCATTAATTTAAGTAAAATCTAAAAACTGGGAAATCGATATCCTTAGGTCACATTCATGACTAAGGCAGAGGTCCACAAACATACTTTTAAACCTCTCACGTACGCTAGCAGCAAGTAATCTTAAAAATCCTTCCCAGCTTTGTAGGTGTATTTCAGACTTCAAAGCTTTTAAGTTTTCTTCTAAATGTCCCTGATCCATCCTCACCAGACTCACTATCCAGAGCAACTTAACCTGAATTTGCATTCTGCATAACCTGATCAGCATAACCCTGTACCTGAGACTCAACTCTGCTATCTCAAATATTTCACTCTCATAAATAGGTTATTGTAATTTTTCTGTGTAGTTGGTAATTTAAGAGCTATTTTCATATTTAATATCTCAGACCTATGCATTACTAAAACATGACTATACTTCAAAATTTGCATAAAAAGTAAAAAATAATGCCTTCCTGAACTTCAGTATCTGTTGTTAGGATGAAAGTATTAAAATACATGTGACTACATACATAATCAAATAAAATTGTAGGATTGCTGTGGCTGAGCTTCCCAATTTGTCTCCCAGAGGGTTTCACATTTTCCTTAGTTAAACGCCTGTAAAAGAGAATATATTTTATTACAATAGACAAGTTAGAAGAATATCAAAACAACAGGTGAGTTCCAGTGAAGAAACACCTTTATTAGTCTCGGAGACTAAATTCTCACCAGCAGATGTGTTTTCAAGAAATCTCAGCATAGAAATATTACTCCTTTAAGAACTGGAAATTGAGAAATCTTACAAGATGCAGACAGTAAAACCAAACCAGTTGCCCCCATATTACTATGGACCATATCTAGTTTCAACTTCAAGCACTTTGCTTTCAGAAGTCACCAGTGCAACCTGTACCACCTACACAAAACTACCATGTGATGCTGTTAAGCTCTCCTGAAAATTTAATTCAGCCACAGATCAGTCATTTTTGTTGCATTCTGTACACTGAGAAACAATATTTATTCTTGTTACAGTGCCACAGCATTTCCTACAGTAGATTTGGCTTAACTTGAAACCTGAAGTTGATACACAGAAGTGAATGGTACACATAGCAATCTCAGCAACTGACAGCACTGTGGTTCACCTGCACAACTGAAATCCACTGTACAAGGGAAGAGGGGAAAGTTTTATGGTCTATGCAGAAACTTAGAAGGGAATCAAAACCATTGTTCCCAGATTTCACAGCTCTAAGTCCAAAGTTTTTTATCCAGTAACAATCACTGTCCTGCCTATGTGGAAAGGTTCTGATTATCCACATTGTAATACCACAGCATTTGCTTTTGGCAACAACAAATGGAGAACTCAATTCCCTGACAATGTCAGAGACATCCAGTGTGAGGTCAGTCTGAAACTGCTGTGAGCCCACTTGAAAATGTGCATAAATCATTTTGTTCACCTTACTGCCCTGCATTCAAACCTACAGAAACCATGTGAAGATTTTTGAGACTCTTTGGATGAGAGTCTCCATACCTACACAAAATATGTTGCACTGACATTCCCATAAGTAAGTTTACTGAACTACAGCATACCCATGGAAAAACGTTTAGGTTTTAAATCATTTAATGGGACATTTTTCACAGAATAAATATCCTTGTTGGTGATAAATTTGTCTGTATCCTTACTTATTTGATGTTTTTAACCACAGTATATTAAATACTTCATGAACAAGGGCTATCAGGGAAATTACTAAGTCATTAGACAGGGGATGTATTTGTCAAGCTTCTTTTTTCTTCCGTTGGTGACATGCAATACACTGTATCAGTTAATAATTATTTATAGGAACAGACTACTTACTTCATGATATATTTGGCTCGGTCTATGGTCTGAGCTTTAACTTTCACGAGAAGTGGGTGACTATTGTATGTTTCATTCTTCCACTGCCCATAGAGACGGTACCTTGAAACACAGGAAAACCAGTTTCAGTACTGACAACTCAACAGACCGTTCCAAAGGATGGAAACAAATTCTTCTGCTCACCGGTACTGGTAGGGAAAGGTTTTGAACATTCCCCATAATTCCTCAGACATGCATGCATTGCAGTCCATCAAGGAAAGAGATGGAAGCAAGACTTGATCAGTAATACTCAACAAACAGCTGAACAGTGTCTCCTGAGAGAAAGACAAAAATCCCAAGGTAACTGTCAGGGCAGTGCCTCAGAAGCAACGTTACACATGCAATGTGCATATGGCACAATTTAGTAGATTCATAAAAAGCCAAGTACACCACAAGATTAAGACTTCCAGAAGAAAACAAAAACCTAAAAAGCACCTAAAAGTATCTCCCATCATAAATCATTTAGTAAATAATTTATGGACTATATATACTGTCAATATTTTATTTGCCTATATAAGATACTCGAACAAAGCTGCTGAAATCTTCAGCAGGTTATACTCATTTTCAAATCAAATACACCATTAAAAATGGATATTGTTTGGACTTGCATGAAGTACAACACGGGAGAAAACAGATTTTGGCAACTTCTTTCAATATATTAAGGTATTCCTTGTCTCTACTTCCATTTTCAAAATTTCAGATTAAACCCTGAAAGCATTATACATGGCCCCAAGACACAGTACCAATTCCCATGTTTTCAGTATCTTATCCTTCCCCTTTCTTAAACATTTCTCTTTCCCACTGAGTTATTTTAGAGTAACTATAGCAGCAATGAAAACAAAACAAAACACCCAGAAGAGACTGATTTTCTCTGTAATGATTCAGGAAGTCAGGAAATCACAGTAAGTGAGAAAGAAGAGGCACAAGTTCTAATGAAAACTGCAGAAACTTCATACTGAAAACTCGCTTGAGTTTTCATTTACAAAAGCAACTTGTTTTTGTAAGTTAGATTTCAACTGGACACTTGGGTTTCATTGTGAACAATCTTGATAATTCAATACATTAGAAAATTTTGAAGTAAATAAATTAACCAATTAAAAAAATAATTGTACTAATAAAAATCTCCCCTATTTCCAAACTCTCTTCTTCCTTATGCTTTTCCCCACCACAAAAAATGTATTTGTAGAATAAATAGCTAGAGGATTTCCAGCTGATTCCAAGCAAATAAGAAGTAAAATGCACCGGAGTAGGAGAACAAGATTAGGTTTGAGGAATGCAGGGAGAAAGAAAAAAAGAAAAAAGGACAGGAATACAAGAGAAACTTGTGACCAGCTTGTATCTGCCAATCAAAAAAAATCAAGACAAGTCAATACACTTATTAAGTCATGTAATTCCACAGATTTTTAGAGCATTCTACAGAAGCAATGTACAGTTGTTAAATATTTGGTCACAATTACAATCTTGCATAAAAACATCTTCCTCCAATCAAAATAAACTCACCATTTTCTCTTTATCTTCTTGTTTGCTCCCATCAGACTGAAACTATAGGAAAGACAATCAGGTTAATTGTAGCACAGTTAATGTAATAGTTACAGTTTCAAAACAGGGTTATCTCAGCAAAAGCATAAACCTGAAGGGCCAAGCATATCCCAAATGTTTAAATTGGCAAATCTGTCAGCATTAAAATATTTTTAAACAGAAATTCAGATACACAGATGAAATGCATTCCTTACATATACAGGGGCTTTGTATAATTTTGTCCAACAACAGGTAATAACTAAAGCTACAAGCAAACTTGCTATTACATATGAAATACTGAACGTTCCTACTGGAGAGGAAAAAAAATGCCCTAAGCATTTACCTTCTACCTAAAAAATCTCAGGACTTCCAATGCAATTACCAGCAGCCATAGATTATTTCACCATCTTGCTCTCACAGTAACACACTCGTAAGCTTTTAGTCTTCGTTATTAAATTACTTTTCCCTCTGCTTGCTCCACTCACCATGAAAAGCATATTAAGCTATCACACCAGTAAGTGCACAATTATTTTAAAGTACACTTTAGCATGAAAGCTGCAGTGCAATGTTAGTAGTCTAACTTTTAAACTACTGTATGGGTTAACTTAGAGTCAAACTACCTTCAGTTATAAGTATTTCTACTGTGCGTTAAATGTAGTTTCACAACTAGAACATGCTGATGGCAACAATGCATTAAAAATAACTTTCCCTATGTTACCTTAACCACTCTGTCACTGACGAGTTTCTTCACAGTTCCAACCTAGAGCAAATAGCTAAAATGTTGCTCATTCTTGTCAGAAACACATTAAACTGTTATATAAATATATTTACAGTAAACCTGCACAAGAGATTCCTATAACCAAGTACTCTCCATTTCACTGTACACATCCACAGGAACAAGGGCTTTCTCACAGACCTTTAGTACTTGAATTACAAGGAAGTCCTAATAGTCTGCTGACAGCAATAAAGTGCATTAATCCCTTGAAACTGTAACTTCTAAATTAACTGTACTATCAGTGCAACATAGCTATCACTCAAGGGATAACAACCTTCTCACTGGACGGCAAGAAATGAGCACACTATAAAGTCAGGGTATATTAACCACTGAGACGTCTTACCATTCTGGATGAGAAGATGCTGAGAAATTATACATATACAGAGATATGGAAGTAGGGAAATGCTTGAAGTTTCCACGATTTTATTACAAAGATTACAGGGAACCCAAAGTTATTGTAGGTCTGTCACCCTACCACTGCATCTTGGAACCTGACAAGAATGAATTCTCTTGACAAAAATCTGCTATTTTGAACAAAAACATCTTCAATCCCAAGAATTATCTGTGTTCTTAGCTCTGTATCATCAGGTGCAGCTGGACATGAAAGCCTCCCCTCAGGTAGTATATAAATTATGAACATTTCAATATTTGTTAGTTGCAGTTGAAATGAAAATACTTTTAAAGAAAAAGAAAGTTATAAAACTGAAAACTTCCCCTCCAGTACCAATGAGATCAGTCAACCTCTCTCATTGTCTGTCGTAAGTTAAAATAAAATGCAGGGTAACAAAATCCAAGATTTTCAAGTTTTGAGGAGGTGGACTGGTCATTGAAAATAGTAATTCAAAAATCATTTTATTCCAAAGTTTCTCTGAGCTGCTATTTCAGAAAAAAAAAATTTAAACCTCTGACTTGAGCATAAACCAGAAACTGCTAGTTAAATAGCAAATTACCAGTAAAATAGCAAAAGAAATCATTAGCTTCAGTCTGAGCTACCACGTACATTTTAAGGGAGTTCAGAACAGAAATTCAATTTGCAGCCTTTTAAAAAAGGCCATACAATCAATATACACATGGTAAACAGATGGGCAAAAGACAGCCACCAACCTCAAAAGACCATTTTATTTCTAAAGTCAGCAACTTGAAGCCATCTCCACATTGAACTCATCCTTAGCAGCATTTAAAGATTTGTCCCTGACACAAGGCCAATAGCAGCAGCATTTTAACTCAGCAGAACGGAGTGGGGGAAAAAACCATGAAGTAAAATGATGCAACATCCCCTACTTCCCAAGGAACCTAACAGCTGGAACAGGAAGTACAGTTATTTGTACTGGAGATGTATCAGGCTATCAAACCCCACTGACTACACTGTTGCTGTAACAAGGTAAAAGCTTACAGACAGTCAGTACTATATGTCTGTTGTTTTTTTTAAATACACACACACACATAATGTTTTAAAATATGAAGACCACAGTGAGAAATTAGGTATCACTAAATATTCTCGGTTATAAACCAGAAGTGCCTTAAGTTGTTCATTAAAACGCTTATTGATCATAAAAGTGATAAAAATTAAAATAAGATTCTCCAAGTTTGTCAAAATTTTCTTTTGCTTCTGCATTTGAAAATCTACACAATGAGGAAGATGAGAATTTTTTGACATTAGAATAATTGGTATTTTTCAAGTTTTGACCAGCTGTCACACCCACCTCTTTCATAAACGCTTTTCCAAGGCGCACTACTTTCGCAAATAAAATGGGATCGTGGGACAGATGAGGACCAAGGTAACAAAGCATGTTGAACACTTCCTTTCTCAATTCCTCGAAGCTCTCTGCTTGTTTTGGTGCTCTCTTGTTTGGCAAAGAAGAAATTGGTGACCCTTTAGCTCCTTTAGGTACTCCAACTCTGAAAAATAAGACGCACAGCATTTCACCTAAAATAGAAGTGAAAGCTTTAGCAATGTGTCAGTGATCAGGCTGATCAGTGAACTGATGCTGATTAGTACAGATGCCCCAGGCAGCAGCAGGTCCTGGCTCCCCGTTACCTGCGGTACAGAGGCTCGATGGTCACGTGCACGAGCTGGCAAAGCGCGAGCGCGATCGGCTTGTGCGAAGTAGCGTAAAACGGAGGCATCTGGTCCATAATACTTTGTGCATGGTGCCAGTCACCAATTTTTAATAAGGCTTCCAATAAGCCCAGTTTTTGATTATCAGGAGGCTGCAAGATAACAACGAAAGCATGTTTGTAAAGTCTCCTTAATACTTCTCCTTCAGCAGCTGCGATCCACAGCTAGAGAAAAAACCCTTGTACTTCAGCTGTGTAACAAAAACATACGCAAGACGAAGCTTAGCTAGACATTTAGACAATAAGCAAACTTCAAAAGAAATAATAAACCAGTCCATGCAGAATTTAACATCTGGATCAAAGAAAAAGTTGAAAATAAAACAGAAATTTATGAAGTTGTCTGATCAGGTCTTTTCAAACTGTCACAGTCTATTGCAGTTATTTCTTTACATGACATTTTAAGAACAATGCAAGCATTTAAGAGTTCTTTATGCTGTGTATTTTTCTGTGTTTAAAAGCACAAACTTCTCTTTCAAAAGCAGATTAAAATTTAAAAAAAGCTAAACCAAACCCAAACCCTTTCCCTTTCTTAGAGTCCCTGTACTGTAAGTTTCACAGTAGCATCTGTTCTAGGAGACTCTAGATTTAAGTGCAAGTCTACATAAAGTTTTCCAAATATCCCCTTTGCAATACAGGCATAAGAGGAAATAGGACTCTACAGTTAAGATCATGCCTTGAAGCACTTTTTCATGGGCATGGTATTGATATATTTTATCGTTATAAATTGGTTTTCCCTGGCCCCCAACACAAAAGTCTCTTCTTAAGTGACTAACAGTAAGGAAAACTAGCTGTAAGTAACTACAAGGCTAAGATGATGTTTACATCCAGGGAAGAAAGATTACAAGTGTCGGGCAAAATATTTATTATTTTAAAGCAAAATATTTTATTTAAACCACACAAACAGACAAGGCAGACCGACAAGAATGATAATTAATTACAAAACAGACACTTCTGTGGTTCTGCAGTTTGCATGGCTTTTTAATTTATTTTTTTTTTTACCTTTTAAAACTTTAGAACACTGGCAAATATTTTTCTGGTAATTTTGAAAATAGAAAACAGTCTACTACATAGTAGCATGCACAAGAAAGCTTCAGAGCAAAATAAAATGCAATGAAAGGTTGGCCCTTCCTTCAGGGGAAAAAACACATCTGCACATTGAAAAAAGATGAGATTAAATGAATAAAAACAGACATGTGCAATTAGAAATGCACTCAACTAATGCTATTTTACAGTGTAACTACTTCAAGTTCCTTTGATGCCAAAGACTGTCTTTTTCTATCAACATATACTATGGTAACAAAGGGGTCCATTGATCCTTTACTGAAGTATTTAAAAACCTCACTTGTGCTGTATTTGTATGAAGATTGAAAAACATGTGCAATACGATGGAATTCTTAGATTAAAATTCATAATGCTACTCCAAAAAAATCACAAAATAAATATTTAATCAGTATGAACACGCCAGTTAAAGTCTGATTCTGAACACCAAGTTTTGGTGACTGGGTGTTTTGGGTGATTACTATGTTAGAACCTGTGCTTCTCCTCACAAGGCTCTCCAGGCTCTATGTGCCAGGCTGCTGTTTCATTTCCACAGCAGGCACTGCTCACACTTTGCTCGACTTTTGGGTGAGCCAGCTCTGCCATGAGCTCTCCAAAAGCCAAGACATGCCTGGCACAGAGGGGTCAGGCTGCAGCTGCTGTCACACCCAGTCCTGCTGCTCAGCACTCCAACCTCTCTGGATCTCCCTATTACACAGTTATGGCAAATGCTTCTTAAAAGGCAAAAGTAGGTAATGCATTTGTCAAGACTAAATTATTGACATTAGAGTCATGAGATAATAATGAAATTTAACCACACAAAATAAGTACTTTGTGGATTTAAAAGAGAAGTCAGGTCAATAATGGTTAAACACTACTTTTCCTACCCAGGCATTTATTCCATGGTAAGGTATCAAAAGTAGTATACTAAAAATCATATACTGGATACAATGTACCTAAATTTAGACTGTCAACAGCTTTCACATGTAGTTACTCCTCTGCTATGAAGTGCACTGCTAATCACATAGAAAAATACTTCTAACACAGAAACAAGCTTTTCAAGAAACAGCATGCATGGCATAACAGTGTGTACAGTCACAGAAATTGGTTTTTGTTAAGTACAGCTCATAATTTTCCCATCACACAGGCTCAGACTTTGTCATTTTAATCCTTGAGAAAAATGCTGCAATTTCTGCTAGAGCTTAAAATTCCCTAGTTTTTAATTCTAAAGCTTAGCCATAAAACCTGTTTTAAATCCTCTAACATTACTTGCAATACATACACTCCTCATGTCACATCAAGAGTTTATTTTTCCATCAGAAGAGGGTGACAAGCACATTTTAGAGAATTCTGGGCAGCCCCAATTGGCTGCAGAGAAGGTGAACCAAAGCAATGTGGTATAAGCATGAGGGGGATCAGAATCTTAAAGTGAGTGAACCAGTTTAGGCAGCAGCTGTGGCTGCAGCTGAGAACCACAGGGCAGTGACTGTATCAGCCACCTGAGGGACAAAAATTGAATTAGATTTTTCAAGCTAGACAAGAAAAATGAAAGGAGGAAGGAAGGTCAGAGATTAACAGAATCAAGGTGGAATAGAAGAAGTAGAAGACAAACCAGATTGATAAGGAATCCAGGAGGATACAGAAAATCATGAACAGAAACTGTCAAGACTGATGGATCCCTGCCCCCACTCCAGAAAGCCACTTAGAAAACGCAAATATCAAGCTTTAATTTTACTTTATTTTTTTTAAATAAGGGGTTTTAATTAACTGTTAATTTTTTTATATTAATTGTTTTAAATAAGAGGTTTAAGAAGTACTTAGAGATTAAATAATCTTGTTTCTAAAATAAGGCTTGCACACATCAAACCAAATCAGACCCAGGGCAACATGAATATGACATTTAAGTAAGAACTTAAATGAAGAGTATAAATTTACACATATGGAGATACTGGTTTAAAGCAAAGCACAGCGAACAGTTACACCTAAAAATGTTCAGTTATAACCTTTTTCTAGAATGCAGGATAATTATACCAACATTTGTACACCTGACAATTCTTTATGTCCCAGTTCTTGATTGAGAGAAATAAGAAATAAGCATTTATTAATGTCCTTATTTTTATGAAATCAACTAGGATTATACCACCAAGGATCCTAGAAGTGCACTTGTTAAGGATTGCAAAGTGTATGAATGCTGGGACATAGTGGAGCCAATACAACAAAAAGGGAGGGAAGAAATCAATTAGTCATTGAACCAAGAATATTTTATATACAGAAACCCAGAACAAACCCCAAATATGCATTTGTGCACATTCAATGTAACAGACAAATACAAGCCATCCAAGGAATACATAGCTATCTTTCAAATAAATACAAGCATGTTTTTGTATCAACTATTTTGTTTAATTTAATGTAATTGAAAGTAATTTTACTGAAAACAAAGCTACTCAGACACACCTTTTCAGTTTTCTCCTCCTCTTTTTCCTTTTCTTTCTCCTTTTCCTCAGTCTTTTCAGATGATAAGACAACCATTGTAAGTTTTCTGACAATTTGTTTAGCTTCCACTATCTCTCGCTTATGTTCCTCAATGATGGCATTATCCCCTGGTAGAAGCTGAAAAAACAGAACATTATATCTAAAAATTGAAGTGACCTACTGCTACTTTGGATCACTTGGGCTTGGAGCAGAACTTTGTTCTTTCTTGTTACTAAACAGACACTCTTTCATGGAGTCAGTTTCTTCTCCTTGTTACCATCATCCCAACAGGGAATTACACTAATAACAGACTATTCTGAAATCAAGGACTTATGAGAAATAACACCATTCTACTTCTTCACAACCATTCATTGTCCAACTTCCATTCCCCTCCCCAACTTACCATTCAGCTGTAACTTTATGGAGACAACTATGCACATACTCAATGACAACATCAGCACAACTCTGTGCCTTTAAACCAAGTGAACATTCATGAGCATAAATTTTCACTTGCTCATCCAAAAGGAAAAGAAATTTAAGCATCAAGAAAAAGCAGGTAACCTGTTTAGTCACACACTTTGATTGCATCTTTATTTCAGAGAAATACCATTTAAACCTCACCAAATTTGCTATTTATGAGCAATGTGGGTTTATCCTGGATCAGGAGGTACCTAGTATGAAAACCTACAGCATAGTCTTGTACTTGAGAATGATGAGGGTGAGGAATATAACCCTACACTCAAAAATTAAAAGGTCAAGTTGTGAGATGAAAAAAAGCTCTTTTTCTGACAAAGCCAAACTTCAATTTAGCTCCTGAAACCAAGCTCTACTTTCCCTGCATTTAATCAAAACTTCCTGCAGAGTCATGACCTCTTTGATAGAGTAATACTTTCTTCTAATATTTTTCACAAGGTTTTTACTGGTTTTTCTCTGCCCAAACTGAGGATAGAAGGAGGTAAGACAGTCAAATTCCTCCATCTCAAAAAAATTGGGAAGAACAAGTCCCACTTGGACAGGTGACAGGTTTAAAGAACTGCACTTTCCTCACTTGAAAACAAAGGAAACCTCCCAAGACGCACCAAGAGACCTCTACTGTGGAATTTCAATGGGTACTTTGTATCTTCAGGATGCCATACATTTATATGGCTGGGAGGGTACACACATTGACAATAGTTTTTTCAGGCTTGGAAGGGGCAGGAGGGCAGAGGTGGGGAGCACATTCTTAATATGAGCAATAACCCTGACAGTGCTCTTATATGGGAGCCACACAATGTACAGCCCCTTCAGACTCAATACCTACATGTTAATTATTTTATAGAAACCCTCATAGCAACTTAAATTAAGCCTGAACTGAAAAGAGATTTTAAAAATATGCCATCCCAAACAGAGACTGAAGCTAGCAGAGAGATTCCAGGATGAGACTGAGAATCACCACCCCCCAGGTGAACAGTAGAATTGACTGCAGGGACCCTCGAGCTGTGCACTGACAGAGAACACGTCCGTACTCGTACGAGTCTGAGCTGAGGTTGCACAGGCCACTGTAAGCCCATGTCTGAGCATGTTCTGTAAGCTTACAAACATGCTTTAAAAAACAAGCATTATCATCACACATTCCTCCCTCCATACCAATTATCTGAGATATGCACTCTTGCTCCACCCAACACATTTTCAGCCAAAATACTCCAATGAAGCCAGAGACAGTTATTGACAAGTCAGATTGGGACCAAGGCTATGAAATAACACACAAATTAATGGCAGGACTACTTCTAAACCTTCCACAGCTGTAACCAGAACTCATTCCTTGATTTCAGTGGAAGAGCTGAGCCTGAAATGATCTTATCTTAGAATATGTATGCATATCTGGAATTAAAAATTTTTGTATAACATAAAATTTATTTGGTAACTGGAACATTTTGTCTACCATTTGTCAAACTGGGCTGTTGGTTGGTAAGACTGCCAGATTGCAGAGAATAAGTCTCTTTGATTATATCTGAATACATAAGTTCATTTCCTTCCTTCCACCTAACACATGGTCAGAATTCTTGTAGAGAATGAGAGGCCTATTCAGGAACATGCAAGTGCTTAAAAAAATAATCCTACTATTAAACTAAAAGAGTGTTAGACGCTGATTGTCCTACTGCTTTCCTCAAAAACTGATCTTGTGAGGCAAAACTCAAAGGGTCTAACTCTTAAGGAAGGTTACTTGGGCATTTATCTCCAAATTCCAACTCTGCCAGAAGGCAAACAATCTGAAGGATGTTACACAGATAATTCAAATAAAAGTTTATCAGAATTCATATTTCAGTGTGTGCTTATTTGAATATGTGGCATTAGAAAGCACTGAAAACTTTAAAAGATATCATATATTGTACACATACAGGTTACTCAGAATGTCATGAATCGGAAAATTTAGAAATAAGGTAAAGTATCTGACTTTCTTTTTTTAAAATGTCCTTAGCTTTGGCATCTGACAGAGTAGTACTGTCACTTACATGAACATAAAGATCTTCCAAATCTATGAGATTATGTTGCAAAAGAACAGCAGCAACTCTGTATAAGGAGGAAGGGGTCTCACCACTCGGATCCTGAAAGGGACAACATTGAAAATATTAGTAAAAAAGCAATCAGACCACTGCAGGTCATGAAACAGAAACCACTGAAAGTTCAGATGAAACCTATTTACCCACAGTTATCCTTGCTGTCATGTTATTTAATTGCTATTACTCCCAAGTCACTAGGTTTAACTGCAATACACATTCAGTATTTTCAGAAACAAAAACATTCAACTGTCTTTACACCTTATGGTGCGAGTATGCAATTCCTAACTACACGTTTGAAAAAATCCCTTGAATATTTTATCAAATATCAACCATTACTCCCCTGCAAACATGCTCTTCACTCCTGGGGATATCTTTTGTTTATAAGGTACAATCTTTGTGCATGCCAGTCCTCACATAACTCTACAAGTTCAAGTGGAAGGTATCAAGACCATTTTCAGCTCTCTCACAGAACACTCAACATTCTATTGTAGAAGACGTTAAGAGCCTTCCACTCAAATAATGAAATTACTGCTTTTAATACAGAAATTTTACAACTTAAAAATTAATTTCTATGTAAAAAAAAACCTGCAGAAACTCTTATCACTGACAGCAGTTCAGCACTGTACAACCAACCACCAAACCCCAAAATTAAAAACAAAAATACATTACCTGATAAAATTTGAATTTGAACCCAAGGATATGACATAGAGTTTGAGGTTCACACATGTACATGTAAGACTCTATCAGTGGTACAAAGAAGTCATCATACTCAGGCCTGCACTCATAGACTTCTAGGATAATGTCCAAAACTCTGTTAGGATCAAGGTTGAAACATCCTAGTGGAGAAGAACAGAATAGGAAAGTTTAACGCTGCTAATTTTCATCGTCATACTTGTATTTTACTATATTAACTCTTCCACCAGAATTCCAGGAGACATGACTGAGGCAAAAATATTACTTTTATCAAAAAAATCCACATCTAGACTATTTTCTTCATTGTGCCATGACAAGTCTTATCCAGGCACATCCACTATGCAGCTATAAAACTGCATCAGTCCTTCCTTCCCAAAAGCCATTTCCATCATACCAGAACCTACTCCAAGTTAGTACTTTAAAAGAATTGACATGACAGAGAGCCCATTTGCAATTCTCAAAATTCCAGAAGACAGAAAAATGTTTTAGCACAAAATTCCTCAAACTGAGTGTATTTTTTCACTGTAATAACTAGCAAAACCACACTCTTCTCTTGATCTCGTCCAAAACAAGTATTATTGTTAGAGGCATTTGACACTGAGGCAAAACTCTTTGATAAATGAAAAAATTTTTTTAGAAAATTGCACCATAGCCTTTTGCCCATTTCTGCACTGGCACCATATGAAACAGGCACTGGTGCAAACATCAATATATTGTATAGAACTCTTTACTCAAACAGACAGTATAAAGCAAGGGTAACTACAGGTATTTCCTGGTTTTAACATATTTTGCATTTTGACTGTGACATTCTCATCAAAACTGAACTTAGAAATACGGACACATTGCTAAAAGAACGAGATAAAGGAAGAACATTTACTACTTCTCATTTTTCTTCATAAGGAATCACTTCAAGAAAAAAAGAATATTCATGCATTGAACCAAATACCTTAAACAGCAAAAAGCATTACTTTGTTATGTTCCAATCTGCCTGCTGAGATGACAAGCACATCCTCAAAAGATACTGCTGAAATAAGTCAAAATCACAGCATGCATCTTTGAGGTTGCACCATAAATTCAGTATCTAAATTAAGTTTACCCACACAATATTAATTTTTCAACAGAAACAGGAACCTCAAAACAACTTAGTTCTATACAAAGTGATCTGGTCTCTGTAGTCATACTTGGAAAACCAATGTCCATATTCTTTCAATAAATTCCTTACCTATTAGAGATTTGATATTTTCAAGGATTAAATCACTAGTGATATTTCCAGATAAGTCTTGACCCAGTTCTGCAATGAGCTTTGCATAACCTTCATTCTCCTCTCTTAGCAAATTAAACTTTTGCTGCTTATAACTGCAAATAAACAGAAATTAAATACTATTATGTAACATGCATCCAGTGAAGCTTATTTATGCTCTTAGTAATTTGTTATACAAAATGCTAATTTTGAACACATTTTTAAGAACTTATCATTCACCTGAGCTATTGCAAAAACTACTGAATGCAGTATATGAATACCTGTAAGGTAGCAAGCACTCCAAACAAATCCAGTTCTTTTTTATTTCAAATGCAGATCATTTAAAAGATTAGACTTACACTTAACAGGAAAGTTTGTTCTACCCACTACTCTGGAGAACTGCTCTGTAGCAGTCTGTGCTTAAGGACTTAGTCTTGTTTCAAGTGATGTTCTTTGAGACCGAGACTGAAACATTGGATGCAGAGACAAAAACCAAACATACACCAAAAAAACATAACCCATGCTGCCCAAACTAAAATAGCTATGTTTGCCTATTTATGAGAACAAAACCTATTCTTAACTGATGCAACAGCAGTAATTAATATTCTTACACTTTGTAAGTTCACATGTCACCAAAAAATTAAATAATAATTTAATAATAATAATTAATATATGGAAATAATAATAAATATATGGAATCTCTGTACCAAAAGTCACAGTTTACATGAGAAAGATTTTATACTTCTCAAGAGTTTGAAAACTAAGGACTAAATGTTCTTTAGTCAATGACAAGTGAAAGTGCAACAAAACATATTTCCTAAAGAAAACTCAGTATCTTCAAATAAACATTGCACATTGGTAGAAAACATTGTTACCACACTAATTACCATTTCCCCTCCCCACCCACTCCCCAAACAACTCTTGCCCCAAAACTTACAATAGCTTTGTCTTTATTTTAACAGATTTTTGATTGAACTGTTGAGACTGCTTGATGAGTCCCAATGACTCCAGCGTCTCTGGATCTAAACGCTCCTTTAGGACAGTGTCAGATACAAGATACTAAAAAACACCAAAAACACACCAAAGTTGTCAATTACAAAGACCTAGAAACCACACAATTACTACTTTAGGCTACATGTGCATTCTGACTATAACAGAAAAAAGTTTGCATTTTGCTTCAGACACAGAAGCGGACAAAACTGACACACTATTAACTGAAACTGGAATTTTACAGTGGCAGATTTTATATAAAAGCACCTTGGAGAAACAAGCCCTGGAGTCCAATTGCTGGTTACCAAGTATACATTGCATAGCATCCAGGGACATTACCACAAAGAACTGCATATTCACAAAGCTTATTCTCATATGCTGAACTTTGCAACAAATCAAGCTTACTCCATGTATTTAGGAATGCTACTTCTAAAGACAGAGGAGGCTGCATGAAGAAGTGCAACTCAAAGCACACTTCAGTAGCAAAATTTCTGTGGAACTTGCAGGTGGAAAAATATAAGTCTCTCAAAACTATTTAAAGAACTCAAGGGACAGCCGTACTATACTCCTCTATCACAACACTTTGAGATGAATTTTTATATTATTTGGGTATTTGTGAAACCACGCTTATAGTTTTTTCTGGAGGAAAAAAGCAGGCTTCTGCACTCATATTTTTCTTATCAGATTTTTACATGCAATTTTGCCAAAAGCCTTCCTAAGTGCAACTTACCAAACAGGCCAATACCAGTTGTGTAAAATGATCCCTCTTATTTTTTTCTTCTAAACAACTTGTTTCAATATCTACGAGAGAAGATGGGGGAAAAAGAAATCATTACTTGTGAAATTTTAATAGAGTTTCTTCTTTTAGTAACTATTCTGTTAGATGCTAATGATACCACAAGGCAAAGCAGCTGGTTGATAACATGGTAGCTTTTTGCCACTTCCCACCCACTCATCCTCCATGGGGTCGACATAATATTTCGATGAAAATTCTCACACATTCACAAGTCTCATGAAAAGGTAAAACAGAAATCAGAGGAATGCTGTAATAATTTTTCCTGCCCTTCTCTTTGTTGCAATAACATTTCTGGCAAGCATTAAAAATCAATAATAAGCACAAAACCAGAAATAATAATAAGCACAAAACCAGAACCCCTGAAAAGAACTGCATGATCCTGGCCTTAAGGTAATGTTCTAATCTCTCTCCCTGTGCCTCCAGAGAACTACCATTTACTGTCTGTCTGCAGTCTGTCTGCAGCTGTTTTACCAGCTATGATTCTGTATTATCTTTAATTTCTTCTGTACTGTCAACCACTGAAAGCAATTCACTCCTATGGGAAGACAGGCTATAGAACAATGGCCAAGGGAGCAAACCTTCTAAAGTAGTTTAAAACACCAACATCATTACAGGAAGTGAGGAGCTGCAAAAGGAGTAGAAAACTCTGTAGAAGAATGAAAGGCAGACATTACAACAAACAAAAAAGCCACCACACACACTCACATTAAAATCAGACCCATAGAGGAAACATCAACAACAAAACTCTGAGAAAGACCCTAAAGAGACTGAAAACCAACGATATAGCAGGGTACAAGTGGAGGCAACAGAGCAGCCAGATCAGCCTGGACCTTAGCAGCCAAGACTCTCAGCCAAAGAACAAGCTGCAGTAAAAAAATAGTCCAGGGAACGTGGATGAGTGGACAAATCAAAATTCTTATATACTGAAGCACATTAACAATTGGAAAAAAATAATGATAGTAGAAGATACTGATTAGAGGGAAAAAAGTGTTAGAGGAAACAAGGAAGAAATTGTCAGATGTCCTCTGTATCAAAATTTGAAACCTTGCTCCTTAGCCATACTATTCTCTGCTTACTAGTGAAAGCATGGCATTTGGCTACACACCAATTTAGAAAAAAGAGAAAATAAATAGAAAAAGGCAAAGATACACTAGTTTCAGTTATTCAAGTGATTCAAGAATTAACTAATGCAAATTTTCTAATCAAGATTAAAAAAGAAAAGTACACCATGGTAATACTGCATTATGAAAACCAGTTATTACAAAATGATGATACAAGTACACAGAGTGAAACAGTATTAATAAAACAAAGTCAAAATTTATCATTTAGATGTATAAAACCAAGGCTGCACACGCAAACTTAATGAGGTGCCTCTCTCTGCAGGCAGCCACAGCACAGAAGATGCCTCACTCCTTCAGTACACAGGATCTCTGATGAGCACACCATCAAAAGAATTTTCTGAAATTTGTTGAAAAACACAGACATGGAGCAAGACAGAAAC
Source organism: Climacteris rufus (assembly GCA_013398175.1). Taxonomy (NCBI): domain Eukaryota; kingdom Metazoa; phylum Chordata; class Aves; order Passeriformes; family Climacteridae; genus Climacteris; species Climacteris rufus. Next base: position 1,839,925 of record VZRZ01008460.1, on the reverse strand, counting down.
TGCAAGCAGTTAAGAGCTGGAAAAATGTATACAGGATTAAAATGCTAAAAACACAAGAGCAACAGCCTTGGATCAACAGTAAAACACAAAATTCCAGAAGTTATCACCAGAATAAGACACACACACCTTTCAAGCCTGCTCAGCTGGCAGATAGTGACTTGCCCAATGAGGCCATTTGCCTTTAGATTTCTGGACAATCAGCATAAGCTCCACTTCACTAACAGTGACTGTACAGATAAAAGTATTTACAGAACACACTCCGAGGAGAAAGGATCTACCTACCAGTAAGTCAACTTTTATTTAAAATATTTAAGAATGATAATCTCACTAAGTCACTAACTCCATTAGCTAACATCCAACACTCTTACAAGCTAGCTCCTTTAACTATTGTTGGCAGATCAATTTCCACTGCCTTTAATAGGCAAACTTCTGGAAACTATAACAGAACAAAGCAGAATGAAAAGACATTAACAACTGAGGTACAGATACACTGAGGAACAATCAACACATGCTTTCTAAAGAGAAGTCATGCTTTACAGATTTAATGACATTTCCTGAAGAAGACAACAAGCAGATGCACAAAACATGGATTTCTCCAAATGTATTGTGGTGCTGACAGGAAGAGACCCCAGCTTACCTAATATGCAGAACACATCAGCCAGGATAGAAGGCATGTCTTCTCGGAATTCCTGAGGACAAGACCCCACTTAATGAATACAGAAACTCCAATACCCAAATCACAAAATTATTCCATTATATAAAATAACATTTCAACATAAAGTTCAGATTAATTAATAATGTGTATTGTTCATATTAATAATGAAGATGCTTAATTATTGACTAGTATCTAACAGAAGTGCTGTACTAATTACTGATATGTAATGAAACACAGTACACTGTCACGTAATTAAAAAGCATATTTAATGTCCAGGGACAAAACCCCCTGGTTAGTACCTCCACTTCTTTAGCCCAGGGGATCTCCCTGTGTGAGGAGCAGCAGCCTGTACAGTGGCCTGCACCACACAAATTACAATTTCCTACAACAACCAAAGACCCAGCACTGGCACATGCCACCCCGACAGCAAGGAGTGCCTTACAGCCTTGCCTTCCCTCAAACCCAATGCTCCAGTTCAAAAAACCTAGAAAGGTTACACTAGATTATTGCAACACATTTTTCCTTAATGTTCCATACATGTCAAAACAGCAACTTAGAAAAAGTAAGAAATAATTTCTAAAAGACTTTGTGAACATATTTTTCCTGGGTTTTTAAGAAATAGGGATATTTGATAACCTTGAAAGTTTGGAGGAAATTACTCTTTTTCCTATTTTCTCTACTTATTCAAAGCATTTTAAGAAAACCTTTTTCACACAAAAAGTAAGTCTAATGCATTATTTCAAAGGCCATCACAGAACCTGGACATCCCAGCAGTAAAATGGCAGGCAGGCACATTGTCACACTGTTACAAAAACCAGTAGGTGGCATCACAGATGTGCTGCACGAGTAAGTGACATTTATTTTTAGCATTTATCAAAAACGTCAGTCTTCATATGCCCTTAAAATACGATTTAATTTTTAATTTATGCTGAAATGAACACATCTATTCCTCATCACAAAAAGGAGAGGGAAAAAATGAAACCCTGCCAGTCTACATAAATATCAAGTGCACACAAATGGAGAAAACTAACTTGACAGGAATGACTTTTTAGGCATGGGAAAGAAAAAGATCTTGAATATTCTCCCGTTTGGATTTCATTTGGACTTTTATAACAAAGAATCTAGTAAGTTTGCAATTATTACAAATATATACTCACTATGACATCACCAAGAACATTAGAAGCTTGATCATGCTTTAAGTTTCCTCTGACAACATGGTATGCAAGCTCATACAAAGCCTGCTGGATATCTGTTGAAAGAAAAGAGATGATTAATGAACAATTAGTTAACTCTGTCTAACTGCTGAAGCAATGTTTACAATAATGCTGCAGACTTCAGACAACAGACAAGTAAAGGGGATACGCCTCCCTTAGCAATAAGGGGGGATTACTTTGTCATCATTGATATATTAAAATTGATCATCAATATCTAAGACTTCACACAAGCAGAGAATAAGATGACCCAGTTTCCCCACAGAGATTATGGAGTAACAGTAAAATGGGATGAAAAGCTACCATCCTGCATGTAGTAACTTGAGTCTTCCCAGTTTAACAGAAACACCTATAGCTGCTAATTCACATAAATATCATTATACATACATAGAAAACATTCCAGTACTTTTTCCTAATCATCTCTCATCATAGATAGGCTTTCAAAAACCATTTCTCTAGGAGAAAGTAAACTTTAATTGGAGAAAAAACGGATTATTTTAAAATAAGGATTATTTTAATTTCATTTTTTAAGGGAAGTTTTCTATAACTCAAGAATGCAACCTTTCAAAAGCTTGTATTAAGCTGAAGCACTAAACAGAGGTACTGCATTTGAGAAAAACTTTGCAATGTAAAACGTAAAACCAGCTGTGATAAACCTGTAAGGTTCTTAGATAATGCACCAAAATGTTGTTATACCTTTTACTACACGAAAAATAACAAAACCCCACGCTTTCACCGTGCACTTTTACTACATAGTTTGCTCAATAAACAAGTTACAGACCTTAATGCCTTAAACCAAGTACTCAATAACACGGTGGCTGCAGACCACTGTGGGTGAACTAAAACAATTTATTTTTTAAACAGACAGGTTAATTTCACACTTGCACACATTAGTGTCCACATATTTAACTTTTAAAATAAAATCTAGCTGTGTGTAGGGTTTGTAAAATGGAATTCCATTTCCTACAGCACAGATCAAATACTGGACAATGCTCCCACCACCCACTACAAAGAAATCTCTCCCCTGGATGTCTGAAGACAATGCTCCTTGTGGGTGTTTGTGTTTGCAGTATTCCCCTTCAGCACACACCAGTGCTCACCATACTGAATGTTCCAAGCACACACATGCAGAGGTACCATGACCAACTGCTTCCAGGCTTTTTATGCATTTAACTAAAACCAAGCAACAAACCATGCAACTTACCTCTGAAACCCACATCGTGGTTTTTGTTTTCGCTGAGAGCACGACACAGCTGCACACTAAAATAAAGCAAATATTTTTAAAAAAATCATTAGGTATTAGCATACACATACAAACGTTTTGGGGTTCTTTTTTTTGGTTGTTACTCTGGCTAAAACAGGCTTAAATTAGGACAGTTAAAATGGATTACTACATTTTAATTTTTCCAGAGTAAACCTTAATTCAGAGAACTTACACAGTAAAGAAACAAGACTACAAATAGATCTCACACACATATAAATATTCTTCCTAACATTACACATTCTTACACACAGAAAAGTGAGAACATGAAGCAATTTTACCATGGGAACAGAAACGTGGAAGTACGAGCAATAACTTACTGTCCATTATCCAATGAGGAAATGCTTCTCATAGAATTACTATGAGTTTTCAAACCCTTGCCTGTAAAAAACTTTTAACATCAAACTATGTGGATGATTTTCTCATGCAATGTTTTACCAACAGCAAGACAGAATTTTCTTTACTCTAGTACCTAAGAGAATGCACTAAAGGATGCAAAGACCTGTCATGTTACATTGTCACTGCTCACTCCTGGGGCTCCCTGAACCACAGATGAATGCAAAAAGCACTCTAAGTACTGTGCAGACTGTTACAGGATATAAATTAATAGTTCTGTTATAAAATCAATGCTTAAAGAGCAGGCTTCTCCACTACACTGACAGCTCAGAAATGGACATGCTTCCAGGATGTAAGGATCTTCCCTCTTCTCCACCACTACTGTCACCCCAGCATAAGGTTTTAACAGCACTTTCATATTTAAGTGACAGTATTTTAAAAAGGGTAACAATTCACCTTTATGAATTCACAGGTACCAATGAGTATTTTAAGAACTTTTGTCACATTTGCACATTTTCAACCAAAAGTTAACATATTTTTCAAAGTATCTCTCATGCAGAAACTGAGGAGGGTATCAGAGCTGTGTCGCATTCCTCAGAAGATGGCAAGACTACAGTTTGCTGTGGGAGCCATTTTTAAGCTGTCTCAAACAAGGCAGGGATGTACAATTATTAGAAACTTATAATGAAAAAGATACAGTAAAAATAGTTCTGTAGCAATCCATTACTCATCCTATATAGATTATCACTTCTCTGGAAGGACTAAACAGCTGTTCCAGCCATCAAAGGACTATAATTAGCAAATATAAGGTATACACACCCTTTCAAGACAACTGGAAAACAGGGAGTTTCACACATAATGTAATCAGCAGAAATACAGAAGCTCAGCAAAAAGCAAAGCTATGGCTAAGATGTTCTAAATGCTATTGAAGAGAATGCAATATATTTGGAAATAACCAGAACAAAGACAGAAAAAGAGGGGAATAGGTATTTTATTCTTCATGAATGGTATGTACACTCTTTTTAAAGAATAGATTTTTTTCCCCCAGCTGTCTCCAAAGAGTGTATCAATTCAATAAAAATCAATTTTCTTAAATTTTAATTACTCCTTCATAAAGAAGGTACCCTATGAGCACTCATTTCTAAGTGCTGTATACAAGTAACAGTAAAGTGAAACATCTGATTCCAAAAAAAAATGTATCTGACATGCACACTTTGACCCGTGTCATAAGGTGGTATCATCAACCAGGTTACGCAGGCAACAACGCTGTCTGCTTGGACTGACGAGTTCATTTAAGTACATCTTAATACAAAAGCAGAATTTTAACCTCTTCCCATTCCCTTTCCAGCAGTATCAAAACAGTACTAACAACTTCACATTACTTTAAGTCATGAATCTGTTTGATTAATGTAACAAGAAACTCGAAGATCAATCTGTAAAACAACATGCTTAATACTTGCAATTAGACCCCCCTGAATTATTAAATTGGAAAAAAAAGAAGATAAAAAAATTTCTTTTTGTGCTTCTATTCTTTCTACAGGCACTCTCCTCCAAAAGGAAGACCTCCTTTCCTGCAGGTGCTGCCAGGCAGTACAGCTGCACTGATTTAATGGTTTGTTGCTGCAGAAATGGGACACATTCACCAACACTTCCTCCCTTCTCAGCAGCACAGTTCAAGCTCTCCCATCAGTTACACCAGTTCAGCTGACAAACCTGGCAGAACACTGGTCACAACCCACATCTTCAGCCACCTTTGCAAGTTGAAGCACTTTCCAGGAGGCCAGAAAAGCACCCTGTGACTGAAGACAAGGCAGAAGCCCTTCACTCCAGTAACAACAAGCTGAGAGATGAGTTCATCTAGTCTCAGCTGAGTGCACCAAATTAAAATCAAAATAGTTGCATCTTCACAAGAATAGAAATACCAGTGTTGGTACAGTCAGTTAGGTGTTCATTTGACACTTATTACTCTGACCTGGCAGCTCATTGCTGCAAGCTTACGATGGAGAACTTCCCTGCTCTACTAAAACCTACATCTGTTCATCTGAAAATAAAACTGTGTAATATGTGTAGAATACAATTAAAAATAAGATATCCTAGAAAGTAAAAGTAACTTTTAAAAAATACACAGAATCACCTTTGAAAATCAGTTTCAAAATTAAATTTCTTTAGGACTATGATGGGATAGATTCACTTAAAACACGAATTCTGACGCAGTGTGAACAAGTTTTCACAGCAGAGGCACCACCTGAACTGAGGCCTCCCAACTCATAAACCACGTCCTATAACCTCCATTTCACTCCCACACACAGATTAAAGCAGTAACTATCACAAAGTGCATGTGCCTGCTAATATTTAAGTATATGCATAATTTAACTGATGTGGGTAGTTCTTTAGCTGAGATAAAGTACAATCAATTGCATTTTGCAGTCAGGATGGCACAACGACAACTAAACTCTCTTTCCCTGATTCTCTGCCGTTTACTTGCATGAGCAATGTTACAGTGTCGAGTTAAAGTAACTAACAAGTTGGGAATGCCTGAAAGATCAAGTCTCAAAATTTCACATTCACAGAATGTTAAGCTTCTTCAGGCTAACTTGAGGCTTAACATATTGCATAAACTGCCAGGCAAGTACTTTATTCAAGCCCTCTGTCCACACTAAATGCTCCCGAGTGTGTTGAACCTCTCACAAAACAAGGTAAGGCACCAGTTACACTGTGTTTTATAAATGTCTCCATGGGCTGCAGTCCTAGGCCAGCATCTTCTTGTGGAAGACACCACACAAAGCACAGCTTCCCCTACAAGGACAGTACACACAAGGAGTTCTACAAGGAGTCCAGACTTAGCAACACAAGTGTAGTCACCCTCAGACTCCAACTCCATGTGTGCACAGGATCTGGCAGCAGCAAAACAATGAACACAATTTAGTAAACTGTACTTAGAGAAGGATCTGACCCAAATAGAAAGTGACAGGTAAGATGACCACATCCTGACCAATGTATAGTTTTGGCAGCTAAGTACATTTGAAACTGCCCCATTTATGTATTTGTATTAGATACTATTACACATCAGTAGCTTGATTAATTAAACTCAAAGCTTGTACAGTTTTGAACAACGTCTCTGAAACAAGCGGTCACTGCTGCATTACTAATTAACATCACAACACTAAGACACATAAAATCCTTACCTGCTGATTTTTGGATACTACTGTTAAATCATGACGAGTTAATCACACGATCAAAAACATCACACCACTCAAAACGAGAATGTAATAAAACACAGAGCAATTATCTTAAGTATCCATTATTAATCCCAGTTGAAGTTGAAACCCCAAATTAAAACAAACCATTTACTTCTCTCAATATAGTCTCCCCCAAAACATATAAATGTGTTTTCATTTAGGTAACTACTAACTGCTAAAACACTATCTCTCTCAACAGATCTAGTCAGATCATGTAAGCCATTTCATGCTCTAGCAAGTAAATATTTTTTCCATAAGACCTAATCTTTTCTACTAATTATGAGGGGGTTTTTTCCCTGACAGAAATTGCAAAAACTTTCTAAATTTTTGTATATCTTCTATTTGCTAGTAATGTCAGTTTTGTGCTTTTGCAGTACCCTTCCCTTTCCCAGTTTTCTAACATCATTGTAATGCATTGTCTTAACTTTGAACCACAAAGTCTAAAACTGAACTTAGACCTAGACCTGATTTTTATTCCTGGGCATACCGGTGTTAGATAAATAATTCAATAAAAATAAGAAGTGTCATTGCATTTATTCCTTTTTTACTTCAATGTTTTAAAATATTTCATCTGTTTCCTTCTGAAATGATAGCATCCTAACTCTGTTTTTCTCTAGTAAATCAGGAGATAGGGAGCTTTGGAAAAAGAAACACAAAGTTACATACCGAAGACTCTCCCAATAAAGTTGGCATCCTAAAAACTTCTCTAAATATTGTCTACAGATAAATACTTTAGATTCTAGAAATAAATTCAGGCCCATTCCTCAGGCTTATGAAGCTAACACCGCAAAAGCTGACAACTGTTATCCAGACACAATTATATTTCTTTTAAGACATATGGCCTCTTCTGCAAACTACTTTTTAAGTCATGCCTGGAATGGCATTTAAGCAGTACTCCAAATGAAGTGCAAGTGCCACAAATACAGGAATTTAGCTAATCATTTTATTTTATTGGTCCCTCAGCAGATAAGCACTTTTTTCCCATCATGTTTAAGAAGAACTGCTCTGAACGGAGAAAATCCTGAAAGGTTTTACAATGGTCAAAAGCTGAGGTAGCTTGCCTGTTACAAAGCTCAAAGTGCTGAGAATTCAACGTGAACAGTGCAGTTGCTATTATGTGATCAGCTATGAAATATCTGTGCTCTTGCAAACTCCACACAACCTCTCAACATGTAATGGTTCTAGCACAATTCAAACCAAAAATTACATGGCTATAAAGGGGGCCCCCTTCACTACAAAATGGAGGATCTGGACAGAACAGCGTTTTGTGCAGGGAGCCTCTACATTCTCTATTCTCCAACCCACTGCCTTTCCCTTCATGCACAAGGAAGATCATTACCAAAGCTGCACAAGCTTTTAGAAAAGAACAAAAGAAAATAGTAACAAGAGCAACTATCAAGAAGTGTTTATCGAAGTGATCCCTCCAACACCCGTATTTAAAACTGCCGAATTTTTCACTTACAACAAAATACAGAAGCACACGAAAGAATTAAAATACAACCATAGACAAAACATGTAGTTAGTACAGAGGACAGCCCGGTCCAAGCTAAGAGAGTAACGTGAAATGCCCAAACTGGCCAAGGATCCCCTGAAGAGCTGCACTCCTGGAACGCAGCACAGGGCAGTTACCGAACCGGCCACGTTAAGATGGCTTAAAACAGACACACAGAAGGCCCCAAATGGAAAGCTCCTGGCACACCTGGATTGATTTGGGAGGCTGCAACCAGACTCCTCGGTGTACAAAGGTTACTTTGTAGGATAGAACAGGCATGACTACCTGGTCCTATCCCGCCTGGAGCAAAAAATACGCCAATCCCCTCGGAATCGGTAGAGAGGCAGGAAAGGGGGCTGGTGCTTCTGCCAGGAAGGTCAGCGCCGTGGGGCCAGCGACACAGGAACGCTTCAGGGTCCGTACTACCCCGGGGGGCGGTTGAAGAGGAGCCCGGCTCCCGACAAATCTGGCCCAGAGGCTGGAAGGGGGCGCTCGGGGCGTTGGGAAAGCTGGGCCCAGCTACGGGGGCCAAGTGTCGGCGTAGGGCGGCAGCACGGGGCCGAGGCGGCCGAGGCGGACGGGAGGGCGGACCGGGCCCTCCACCCGTCCACGGTTTCGACCCTACGCCCAGCAGCAAGGACGCAGCCCCGACCGACGTCCTCCCCGCGCCCCCCAGCCTCCCCGNNNCAGGCCGCAGCGCCCCATTCCTCCCCGCGGCGAGCCCCCGACTCACAACTCGCTCTTGCCGCCTTTCTCCCAGTTCTTTATCCACTCGGCCGGGAGCAGCGCCGCCATCTTCCCCGTGTGGCGCCGAGGGCCCGGATGGAGCAGCGGCGGCGCCGGGTCAGAGGGGACGGACGGGCCGCGAGAAACCGCGGGACGCGGCCGCGCCGTGCGGGGAGGCGGCGGAGCAAACTGCGCCTGCGCGCAGGGGCCGCCGGG
>VZRZ01008460.1:1794569-1821237 GCA_013398175.1 Climacteris rufus | reverse complement strand
CGGGCCGGGGCTGCCCCGGCCGTCCCCAGAGCCCGTCCCGAGCCCTGCCCGGCTCGAGGGTCCGCGGCGCTCCCGCTGGAACGTTCAGCGCTGCGCTTTACAAAAATGAATGAAAAGTTGGCTCTGCTCATAAGCGCTTCTGTGATCTCTCTGGTTATTTTCACATATTTTAGTGTTGTCTCTCCTTGCCCACGTTTTTATTTTTCTTTTATTAGGCCCATCACTTTCTAGAGCTGCTTCTTGTTAATAAAAATGCAGTTTTGTTCGGATTTTCTTTGTTAAAACTCCAGTGGTTATTAAGAACTCTGCAGGGAGAAGTTCACTCAGGCAATATTTTTTCAGCGGTAATTTAAATTCAAGCTGTTCTTTTTTGCACAATGGCTATGGTCTTATGCTTATATATTTCTTTTTAACAGTAATTGCATTGCTGCTTCTGTGCTACTTGTCTGATGCTTCTGTCTTCCTGCTGAAAGCCCTATAAATGGGTGTAAGTACTCATTTTGGTCTGGGTAATTTCTGTCAAGTTTTCTGCTTTTAATCTCCATCTACTACAAAGTGCAAACATGTTTGCAGCACTACTTTCGTTATCCCTTCACTACTCCAGTCTTACATTGCAGTTTTAATTGCTGTAATTCGTGTAGCTAACTGGGAGGATTTAGTTTCTTAAATGAACATCTAGAAACTACAAGATCTTACAGTAAACCAGTTTTGAAGAAAAAGCAGCCAACTGCATGAAAAATCACTTTTTAACCTTTTTGTACAATACCTTTTATTTAATCTAATACCTTGACAAAGAGCAGTGGGATATACATTAACTTAATTACTCATTATTTATCCTGAAGTAAATCACCACATAACAGTGAAGACAACAGTGAAGCATTCTCTCTAAGAAAGCAAGATTTTATGTGATGGATTGGTTGATTAAGCTTTTTTTTGGGTATTTTTTCATTTTTTTATTGTTTCATTTTGCTATCTACTTGATTGCTTTGCAGTTTTCTTTGAGCTTCTATAAGGAATCCCCAGCTACTTCCTTCCTGAAAAGATTGACAGCTACAGCACTGGCCAGGAAAGGCAAAGGAACAAGTTAATGATTGTTCTGCACCTCCTCTGACCTTGCCCTTTGCAACCAGCAGCAAAAATGAAAGAATTCTGATGAGGATGGTTGGTTGGTTGTGGGGTTTTTTGACTGCTCCCAGCGATACAAGACAGATTTGCACTTGTTATCAGAAAAATAAGGGAATGTCTGTTCATATCTCAATTTTAGAAGTATGAAAATGGATTTCATTTCAGGCCATGTGTACCTGTGGTGGGACTTCTGTCTGTTGCTGTCCTTGCAGGGCAGGCAAGACAGCTTCAGGGAGCTGAATTGTCCCAGAAAATCCAATTTATAATCAGATACAGAATTTTCTAGGAGAGAAACATCTGGATCATGGAATTTAATTCTGTCTGCTGTTATGTTCTTTCTTCTTTTTGCTGCCCTCTTCTTTTTAATCCGAGCATTTGGTTTTGTTGTCTTTGGATCTTCTGGAGTATTCCCAATTTATGTTGCTTGCTAGTTTTAGTAAAACATCTACATTTCAGACTTTCCCTGACCTCAGACTCCTTCAACTTTAGAATACATTTTAATTTGGATTTCTAGGCCGAGAGAATTTTAAAATGTTTTTTTTGTCATAGTTTTGAAGTTGTGCCTTAATAAACAGTGCTGAAGGTTAGGTGAAAAAGAAGTTTTTTAACCTCTTTTTTTTTTTCCTACCAACAGGAATGTAAATATTGGTGCTTGTTCTAAAGATTGGTGGAAAATAGCAATGAAACCAGTATCTGCTTTGATTAATTTATTGCTATGCTTGGTCTGATTGGATACTAATTCCTTAGGAAAAAGCTATTGTAAGTACCTTTTGTGTTGTTTTTGTTTAACAGTGTACAGTCCTTTGCTGCTTTTTATTTTTCACAGCATGTGGTCTTTTTTGCAGTGTTCTAATCCAAAATATTCTGAGCATGATGATTGAAAGTTGTGTTCTAGAAATAGCAAGGTTTTTGAACATGAAAAAATTAGCTGTGTGTGAAGATTTGAAAGGCTGTTAAGGTGAAGAAGGCCTGCTGCAGAGCTTGACTTGAGTGTCACTCTTATCATATAAAATGTAAAGTGAAGCTGCACATATCTTGCAGATCCTTGTCCTTCCTCTTCCAAGTTTTGAGGAGTTTCTTATAAACAGAAAGGCAAACAGAGTATTTTCAACAGGCAAAAATTCCATATTTCATTTTTGGTACAATATTATAAGTAGAATTAATTCCCAAGTCATCCCAATTTCCTGACAAACTTAAAATATTGAGGATAATTCAAGAGAGATTTCCAAGTTTGCAACATGACGAGGTGTGTGTATAAATACACACACACATATAAACGTTTATATCTGTATGTTTGCAGATTCTCCTCATTGTTTAACAGCAGAACATTCCCCCTGGTGACTCCAGGAGTGTGAGGACGCTGGAGTGGCCCGGCTGCAGGTGCGGGACTGTGCCCGAGTCAGCCGGGCTGCTGCGGGCGGGGCACGGAGTGCGCGGGGAACGCCCTCGCAGGGGCCGGGCAGGAGCTGCAGGGCCGCTGCTTTTCCAGCCTGGAATCCAGACGATTCAGCAGTTTTGCTGTGGCATCAGTCCTGTCTCTGTAGCTGAACTTGCATATCATTATATTGCCCAGATGAAAGATGCCCTCTTTTTCCATGTCTTTCTTCAACCAGAAATTTAAATTATTTGTAAAAGGATGTAACACTAAAAGCTGAAGCACAGCTCTTACTCAGGAAAGGAGATGGATCTCAGGGCACTGCAGGTTTTAACAGGTATTTTTTACTGGCTGTTCTTCTTAATAGCCCCTCTTGACTGATTTTTTTTGTCTCTGCCACACGAGCAGTAACTTACTTAGGTTACAGCATGCCAGTTTTCTCTATAGCAGCTGGTGTTTACTCCTTTCTTCTCATACATACAGCTAGAGTTCTGAAGCTTGCAAGTTCACAAAAAGAATTTTTTTTCTCTACTCTTAACAGCCATCGATCCATTTTTTTATTTCTCTATTCCATACCCTTATGACTTCTTCATCAAGAAAAATACAATGTGAAAATACTTCTCAGAATGATATGTTTCTATTGGCCTGGTTATGTACATTTCTAAGATGGGGAGAGTGTAAAAGTCTTTGTAACTAAAGTCCAAAATGAGGAGGATGTAATGGCCTGCTATAACCTTGAGCAGCTGACTGACTTCCTGTAATGCCAAACCCTGATGGGAAGCTAAGTAGGACCTGTTGGAAGAACAGACAAGTGAAGCTGAGCTGATGGGGTTATGTAAGCTTTGGCACTCAATCAAGGGACATTCCGTGGACACATGCCCTCTTTCTAAAATAAATTAGAAAGAATCTTTAAGCAGATTTTTTTTTAATGGCTATTGATAATTAGATATAAATATGATAACATTTGTAAGCACTGTTCAAACAAATGATGTTTTTGGTCATTTTAATCTTTATAAGTACATTCTCAGTTAGCAGCATGCACCTTCCTTGATCTAATTGCAGCTGAGCAGGCAGAAACTGAAGTTCATTGAAGTGACATATGCATAATCTGTGTGTCAGCTGGTGCAGTATGTTCTGTTTGATATTTACTTGGTACACTGCTCACATTTCAAAATCCAGTCAACAATAAACACTAACGTGTACCCTTTGGTCAGGAACATGAGGCTGTGCAAGTAGATTTCTGACTTGGAGGTTACTGCTGTGCTTGTCATGTGGAAGAATTAAAAATAGCTCCTTATACTGCCAATCTGGTTTAGGTTTAAGGATGGAAATAATCATATCTAGTAAAACACATTTGTAAAGGTAAAGTGAGTTTTGTACTTTTCCATTGAAGCCTTTCAGACCGAGGTAATATGATAATACTGTATTTTTGCATAAAGTCATACCTGTTAATATTTTTAAAGCTGAATTAAACAGGTTTATTTTGCAGAACCACAATGTACAGTTTTGCATTTTGAATAAGTTAACATTTTTGCTAATTTTTCTTTTTATTTTTTCTTCTGAAAAATAATCAATAGACCATATAAATTGGTAATTCGGCTTGAGAATGGGTGGTGTCTTGTGACAAAACCCCTTCAGATATTTAAAAGGAGGATTAAACTTGGCTCAACTTCTGGAAACCTTTCAGGCTTAAATAGGCTTTGTTTACTCACTGTATAAAAAAATATATAATGCTTCAATAATAGTTGGAATACTTGAGTTTTATAAGAGAAGATGATCTTAAACATTTCTGGACCTTCTACTCTTAATTCGCATGTGCTTAATTAAAATCTATGCAAAATGGATTTTGCAAAAGGGATGCAAAATCTATGCAAAATTTCACTATACATAAAGTGTACTCTGAGCTTAGGTTTGCTCCTGGTGTATGTTGTAAAGGCTTGTGTGCCCGTCTTAGGTGGCAGATTTTTGTGAATTTATGTCTCTTTGCCATAAACTATTCAAAAATTTACCCTCACTCATTTTTTTTCTGCAGATTACTATCTGTCTGAGTGCTGCTATGATGCAGGATATTGTTCTAAATCATTATTCCAGCTAAGTGGAGTAAGGCAACTGCCGAAATACCTGTGCAGAAATACTCTTCCTAAACTGGCTGTAATTTTACACTTTGAATAGTTGCTTTTAACAATTGTTTGAAATAGGAATAATTGAACATGATACTGCATTTAAAGTAGTACCAATGTTGTATATAACACAGTACTTACACAGGCAAGGAGTTTGTTTGATAAGTATGTTTCTGAATGCTTGATAAATATGTTTCTCACAGATAAAATGACAGTGAAGTGTAAACCAGCCATGTGTAGAGGGGCTGTTGAAAGGCAAGGGCTTCACAGCGTGGCTGCAGCATCGTTAGACCTCGCGGGTACCTGTGAGGGACTGCTCCTGCCCCTGTCATTGCAGGGGCCTTTAGAATGAGAGCTGAGCCTTTCTGCTCCAAGAGATCATGATTAAATTATGTGGTTGATATAATTTGAAAAAGCTTGTTCATATTAAATAATTGATCTGTTGTGATTGTGCCTTCTGTGTCAGTACTTATTGCCCTTTTGGTACGTGCTTTTCATACTGTTTTGATTGTGAGGATTGATATGGATTGCTTAACTCCAGACAATCCAAATGTGGCAAATATTTTGATTAACACCATGTTGAGGGCATAATTTCTTTTTTATTCACCATATTAACAGAAGGAGTATTGAAGTATTCATAGCGCTGTAGAAAAAGACACTCTTTCTGTTTGAAAGAATAAAGCTGGGAATCTCAGTGTTATTAGTGATTAGATGCATTATCTGTAGGGTTTTTATTTTCATCCTTATGCTTATTTCCAATTATATTTTCCCTCAATTGTTAGAACTTCCAGTGCAATACATAGATATGGATTTTTTTTCTGCTTCAGCTATAGCTGTTATATCTGGCTGAAAGGAGTTACCATGGGAGTTCCATTGCAGTTAAGACTGGTACAGGTACCAAGTTGTGTTTAGTTTTTCCTAATGTTCACAATTCATGAAAAATAATCAGTAAAGCTGAAAAATATAATATCAATTAATTTAATATAATCTCCATCCTGATGTCTAAAATTTCAGTTAAGTCTTTGATCCTCTTCTTTCCCTTTTTGTGTCTTTGCTCAAGTGTTTCCTTCTCAGTTCCTCAGTGTTATTTAAACACACACTTCTTTCCAGGTAGCACCAAGAGGCTCAACAGAGTAAGTGAAGTAAAACGAATGCAAACTGATTTAAGTAATAGTTTAAAACTCACTCTGTTCTTTCTGTTATGAAAGTCTCATATGTGAGATGTATCATGTAATATTTGCAATTCTGCAGCCCATATTTTTAAAGATAAGTTATTTTGGAAGAAGAGGACAAAATGCACAATTAAACATTACATTGTTATAAGCACTTTAAAAATGAAGCCTGCTTTAAAAGAACTGGTGTCTTTGGAATGAAATTCTCTAAAAAGTAGATGTTTGCCCATTGCATGAAATATTTTCACAATTTTCAGCTTATTAAAAAACAAACAAACAACAAAAAAAACCCAACCAAAAGCCAAACCTGTTATGAAACTTCTTAGATTTTCTGATGTTGGAGGGGTTTGAGCTTTAGTGAAAGTGTCCAGAAAATGACTGCAAGACTGGGGCTTGCTCATGCAGCATAAGCAGAAATATGATTTGAAAATCATCCCTGTCAGAGGACGCTGGGGAGTCTGGAGCTTACATAAGAAACAGTATTTGTTCAAATGGCTTGGGTAAAATATCTTCTTTAGCTTATGAAAATTAGTTTCTTCCTGTAAGAAGTGCATTCGTGTTATAATGAAGATTTTATGTATCTATATGTATGTATTATTCTTTATGCATATCATACTGCCGTATCAGACCTCTTTTTTTTAAGAACTGGAGATTTTAAGATGAGTTCTAATATCACAGCAGTTAAGTGGTGCTTAATACAGAACATGGAGGTAGTTTATGAGAAGTGAAGGCATAAATAATTCAGTGTTGTAACTGTTTTTAAGTTCATTTATCATCATCATTTTAGTATGTGGTCACCCCATATGACATAAGGAACAAAAAAACCAAAGGGTGATTTTTGTGTCAAAACAAGCATATAGGTCAGATTTGTAGGTCAGTCAATGTAATTTATTCAGAAGCTATTCCTGAATTTCCTACGCTAAACCAGAAAAGCACAGTATAATTTCTGGTGTTATTGCATTAGTCATGAACTGACACACAGAAGGAATTAAAGCTGCTGCTCAGAAGTTTTGTATCCATGATGACATGAAGCACCCATGCCAGAGGTGTAATGTCACGTTTTCTCCACCTGCTTACAGGTTAATTATCCTTGTTGTGTTGGCAGAGGATGCAGCAATCCTGCAATGCACAGGCATTTTAATTTCCCCCTCCCCCTTCTGAACCCTAAAAAAAGTTTTGTCCTTCCTGTAGAAGCTAAATCTGGTATTACAGAAGCAATTATTGTAATTGTAACATCTGCATTGACGTTACAGAATGTATAATCAATATTAATGCAGGTGTTGAGGAAGCTAAGTTTTTGTGTGCTGACCTACCATATGTAGATGAGGACTGGAAATAAATATATTTCAGGATTCCTATAGAAAATGGGGAAGGACACTTGTTCAAATAAATACATACTCTGTTCTTCCTTACGTGCCTTTATTTTTGCTGATTGCTGAACTATTACTGCTTTGTACTAAGAAGTTCATTTGGGCATTCTCATGATAATTTAATTTACCACTTTGAGATGTGTATCAGCAATAGCAAGACTTTTAAGTCAATAATATCACTGCACTTGTCTGGACAAGAGATGAAATTTTACTGTGCTTTGACTTCATCCATGATGGGATGAAGGTGACGACCCTGAATTTGTGGTCCTTGCTCAGGACCTGCTGTAGCCAAGTTGCTTTGTTTCATCCTTGGGAAAGACGGGACTTGTTTAAATGCTCTTAGGAGCCTTCTGGTGCAGAAGGGACGTGAGGCAGGACTGGTAGCTGGTACTCACCCTGGGACAGTGTGGGCAGGAGTAGGAATGTGCAGTGAGTGCTAAGGGGAACAACATTCCTTTGGGGGGGAAGAGAGGAAAAGCTGAGGTGATGGCAGAGGCACAGGAAGTTTTGTAGAGTGTGTAGGCAGGGCATGGAAAAGTGGAAGCAATATGCTGGGCATGAACACTTGTGCTGGGTAGTCCCAAGACTGATCTTAAAAGCAGTGCATAGCACTTTGGTGAAATACCCCAGTGAAATATCTGATAGTTTATTTCACAGGATATTTTGCTAAAATGTAAATAGAGTTATGTTATTGCAATATAACACAAGTAAAAAAGTTTTTTTCTTCTTGATGGTGATTTTACCAGTAATGGGCATGGGGGTCATGGCCTTCATATGGGGATAAGATATAGTTGTGTTTGAGAATTGGGCTCGAAAATCTTGCAGGTATGGTCTGGTCAGTATTTAAATTCAGTAACTTTATGTTTCAGGTTCAGAAGCCTTTTGGTGGGGTTTTTCCTAGAACTTTTGTTAAATACTTTGTTCATTTCATTCTTGCAATCCTTATTAAGAAATAGAATATACTTTTAAAGCTATAAACCTGTGTGTTCTCCAGGTAAATGTTATAGGCCTGTAAGACATCTTCCTGCTTTTCGATCTTCCTGCTTTTCTTTACAGATTTTTTATTATTTTGGTTTGAATACTGTGGTGTTTTCCTCTGTGTGGCAGGTGATGCAGGCAAGGGTGAAATGGGAGGGAAGAGGAAATGTTAAAACGTTATTTTAATGCAGAAGGGATGGCAGTTGAATTTCGCCAGTTTCCAGGGTTGTCTGTGGGTATGATCCATCTCTGTCTGTGAAATTAAAACACACATTCTTTGTTCAGGAGATCTAGAAGGGAGGCTGCTGATGAAGAGATGACGTGTCCTGTGGCAGAGCAGCCGGGAGCCGGTGCCTCTCCAGACACTGGCAGTGCCCAGGAGTGGGCACAGGAGCGCGACCGACTGGGGACTTTTGTTGCATTCCCACCCGGCTGCCCGGTTTCAGCGCCAGCTCTTGCACGAGCTGGCTTTGTTTACACTGGAGAAGGTGACAAAGTGAAGTGCTTCAGTTGCCATACAACTATTGAAGGATGGGTGCCTGGGGATTCTGCGGTTGAGAGACACAAACAGCTTGCCCCCACCTGCAGGTTTATTACTGACTCTGCTTTTCTGGAAAATAACGAGGATCCTGTTGCCCAGAACTACCAGAACAGAACTGAGAATGGTTCCAGCAATTCAGCTCTCCCGTGTGCTGTGGATGACCCTGATGTGGAGGCAGATTACCTTTTGAGAACTAGGCAGGTTGTGGATATGTCAGATAGTTTGTATCCTAAAAACCCTGCTATGTGCAGTGAAGAAACAAGATTAAAGTCTTTTCACAACTGGCCCCTCGATGGCCAGTTGACACCACAGGAATTAGCTAATGCTGGATTTTATTATACAGGTGTTGGTGATCAAGTGGCATGTTTTTGTTGTGGTGGAAAATTGAAGAACTGGGAACCCGGTGACACAGCTTGGTCAGAACACAAGAGGCATTTTCCCAAATGCCTCTTTGTCCTGGGCCGGGATGTTGGAAATGTTTCAAGTGAATCTGTTTCTGCTGAGCTTGGGATAAGTGGTCTGAACAATGCACAGCACCCAAGGAATCCCTCTATGGCAAAATATGGAAAACGTTTACAAACATTTTTATCTTGGACATATCCTGTTGACAAGGAGCAACTTGCAGAAGCTGGGTTCTATAGTGTAGGTAAGCCAGACCTTAGAATGGCCAATACTTTTTACAAAGAAATTGTACATGAGAAAGTGTCTTGTTACGAAAAAAAAGTGCAATTTAAAAAATTCTAATATAGAGCAATTTGCCAGAATCTCTTTACTCTGTCAAATACTTTTCACATCCTTCTGATATAAAATTATGTATATTATATCAGGTGTCTTTAATAGCAAAGTATAGACTTGATCAGAAGTTTATTTTTAACAGTAAAACAGCCAAGTGTTTTCTTGCCTGTTAAAACCTTTATAATACATCTTTGACAATGAAAATTATCTGAATTACTATTTTTAAAGAAATGAAGTGCTGTCCTCAAAACCTTAAGTGTAAGGCTTGGGCCTGTGGCCTGTACAAAAGCCTGTGAATGAGCCAATCCAGGTTTGTGCCATTTTATTTACTTAACAGGTCTTTGCATTGTCGTGGCACGTGGACACCCACAGCTGGCAAACAGCACCACTGCCTACTGTGACAGCTTTATGAGGGCAGTGGTGCCAGTGGAGGAGCTTTTACCCTTAGACCTGTAGTTCATTTGGATGAGACACCATCTCTGTGCATTGGTTCTCAGTTAGATGGAATTGCACAGTACCTTTAAAGACCTTTGAAATTCCCCCTGAGAGACACTGTACGAGTGCAAAGTGTTCCTCTTACTTGGTCACAAGGAAGAGGAGATTATCTGGGATAATTTCTTGCTCTCAACTGACTTCTCTCTTAGTAGCTCTCAGAAGAACTTTTGGATCTGATTCCATTTGTTTTAATTGTGGCCATAAATAAAATCTTTGATGTATTCCTGTGTGGGTTATATATGGGCAATATTTGTACCCAGTAGAACTCTTCTTATTGGTTTCTTCTTGGATTCATAAAAGTACCCAGAGCCCTGCATTGTGGAGTTGCATTTTCTGGGCAGACACATGGCTCTGCAGGTGACTGCTGTGAAAACCAGGAAGAATTTAAGTCTCTAGGAAAACACCATCCATACCTCTTCTCATTTCAATAGAAACAAAATTTAAGCAGTTTCTGGGGCAGTCTTGGATTACAGTAGGCACAGTGCTAGCACAGAGAGAATGCAATTCTCCTCAGGTGGTTTTGCTGTTGCTGTATGGGGCCTGTTGATCTTAACAGGGAAATGGAGGGCCAAAAAGACAGGTAAACATCTCTCATGCTTTGTGGCAAATGTCTTCAGGGCTTGTTTACCATTGGATTGAGCTACTTGATAATGGATTATTTTTTAACTTTTGCTTTTTATGTGTATAATTACTTATTAAATAAAATTCAGGAAAACTTGCTCCTCTAATTTGTTGTTTCTTTAAGCTCAGTTCTCTCCTAAACATTTGTTTCAAATCACGTGTGTTGTCCTCTGTTAAAATGGAGTTATTTTCAGTTGAAATGTGAATCAGTGAAAGAGATATTTATTTCCTTAATAATGTAACATTTTAGTTGAAAACTTAGTATTATGCCTGCAAAAAGTACATAACTTTATTCTTGTGTGTTTCCTCAGGGAAAGGTGATCACGTTGTGTGTTTCCACTGTGGTGGAGGATTGCAAGAATGGAAGGAAAATGAAAACCCTTGGGATCAACATGCCAAATGGTTTCCTGGGTAAGGTGTTTTCTTAGTGTTTTCTTGGTGTGTGTCTGAGTCTTATTTACAGCATATTACATTTTAATGACACAGCATACTAATACAGCCTTGAGAAGGTTGATTATGGCTTAATATTGTTTAGATTTATGAAAATAATTTTATGTTGGCTTATTTGTAGGTGTTATTACAGGGCAGGTATCTGTGTCTGTACTTCACCGATGTCTCAGCAAGAAGAATTGTGTAGTTTTGTCAATATGTATCTGAGGTTTTCACTTGTCATCCAAGTGCTACATTGTAATGGTTGTTTTAACAGCTTGGTACATGTAAAAGTTTGTAACTTACACCAGAATACAAAATGACCAAGCATCTGTCACAGTGCAAACAAACCTGAAGAAGTCTGTAGTGGCATGGAATAGAAAACATAGTTCTCTGTAATTTTGAAGGATTGAGGCTCCAGGCAGTAGTAGTAGTACTCAGAAGTAGTTTTTAGAAAGGCTGCCAATGTTGTCTAAAATCTGTTTTGAGGAGAGGAAGAATAGTATGACTCAGTAGTTGTTACAGGTGGACAGAAGCTGTCCAAGTACAAAGACTCATTTGTATAACATTGATAAAATCAGTGTCTTTTATGCATTGGCTGCCAAATTTCTCTTCTGTGGAGAAAAGCTTTCTGGGACTTGGAGATCTGTATTTCTGCATTTGCTGTTCACTTTTTTAATAGTGCTACAGGCAGCTTTTCATTATTAGCCTTTGCCACTTGAAAGAGATACCACTCCAAGTTTTTAGCTTGGTGCAGTGAGTGCTTAGGGCATGTTTTCTTGCTACATTTCACTCCACCTTATAGGGGTTTGATTTTGGTTTAGGTTGCTTAAATGACCTCAGATTTGATGACTTCCTCTCAGATCATAAAGAGTCTTATTTGGGGGTTTTGTTTGCACAGCCTCAGTGGCAGTGTGTCAGTCTCACAGCTGCTGTCTGTGTCCCTGAAGGTGAAGTAACTGCTGGAGCTGGAGAACTCTTGTCAAGGAATTATGGCATTCCCTAAATCTTCTGGTAGGGAAGAGCTCTGCCCAGTGGCTGGAAAATAGTGAAGGAAAGCACGTAAGACACCTGTCTGACCAGTGACTGCTTTTCTTTGATTGTGAAAGACTAAAAGAACCAGCATTTTAACATAATGTTTGTTTTTCATTTGAGTCTTTACTTTTATAAGTCTATGTCATGAGCTGTCATGGCCAACAACTCTTAAGTTTTCTGTTTCACCAAAAATGTGAGAAAGATAAGTACTGCTTAAGTGATTAAGATGTTTTAAGAAATGTTACAGTGACATCACAGATGTTGACTAAATATTTAGAAATTTTAAAAGCAAGCGTTCTGTATGATGTAGGAAATTTATCAAAGCTTCCAAAGTTATGTAATCAATTTTTACTGCTTACACAGTTTTATTAAATCTAAATATTTTCATTTTTAGGTGCAGATTTGTGAGCAAAGAAAAGGGGATAGAATTTATAAATAATGTTCATTTAAGAGACGGATGTATAGATTCAACAGTAAGTTTCTTGTTTGTTAATAATTTTGTTAAAATAGAAAAAAATCAATGTAATTTTCATATGAAGTTACTTTCTATTTATGTGCCTATTGTTTAATCCCCTTGCTGCTTCTTTCATTGGCAGAAAGTGAAAGAATGGAAGTCTGGTTTGGTTCTGTCAGTCAGAGTGTGCAGATCTCCCAGTTCTCCATGGCTGGGTTATGAGCCCAGCCAGGGTACCTTGTATGTTTTGCATGCTGGATACTGAACAAGTGCCATTTGTTTTATAGCCTGGGAACCTAAGGTTTATGATGAATAATAGCAGATACATTTTCTTTTCCTGTTGGTAGAGCATTTTTAAACTTGAGTGTAGTCACTAAAATATAAAACTGATGATATTTTAGGATTCTTCCACAGACAATCCTATGATTATTGCAGAGGTGGGTTAAAAATATAACAAAAACTGATCATTTTCTTCAGAGCAGATTTAATAGTTTTAGTCACTAAAATAACTTGAGATCAAATAGCTGTTTTCTGTTTTGTAACTGTATACATTTCCTTTTACCTTCTTCAGAATTGTAATTTTCTCTGTTTATATTTCACTTCTAGACAGAAGCTGCTGAAGGGACAACCCTTCCTAAAGGTATCTGTTTAAAACAAACATCCCCCCATTTTGAAATGTGCATATTTGAATGTATAGTGAAGGGAATGGTTGATTTTAAAAATAACCCTATTACATTTTTAAATCATGACAGGCAAATTGTTAGATTATACTCTTCCATTGCTTCATGGCTTCTAAAAAACTGCAGAATGTGTTTGATTTCTCTTAAGGGAAATATATTTATAGTTTGGCAAATATTGTAAAGCAAAGGTTGTGAGCCATGGAAGAAGGATGTATAGGATGCAGTCTTGTAGCTAGTGAGTGTGCATCAAGTATTGAATTAGTAGTGCTGTGGGATGGTAAAGAATACTGAACTGAAGCAGTCCTTTTCCAAGGGGCAGGAGGGGTTATTTTTATATACATATCCCTGTCAAATAGCAAGGACTGAGGAGCTGAGAAAGCTGAAGTAGTTTGTTATGTGTTCCAGCATTACACATTCCTGCAATGCTTGTCACAAATACCAGGCAATAAAAAGACAAGACAGTTAAAGGGGTAGGAGGAGGGCAGTCAAGCAGCTCAACCCCAGGCAATGGGAGCTGGTGCTAGTAACAGTGGTTACACAAAACTTGTTTAGAAATCTCTCCAATACTGCTCATTATCAGAATGAAAATTTATTTTTTTTTTAAAGCCTTAATTTTTGAAAGTTAAAAATTGAAAAATTTTGCTCTTTGAACATTAATAAGAAGGAGGAAGGGGAAGGTCCAACAGACTGAAAAATGGTTTCCCCGAGTAGTGTTGTGTCTTACCATGGATAGAGCTGCTTCCTTGTTGGTGATGCTGTGTTTTGGTTTTATAAATTCAAGTTATTTTTTGGTTTCTCTAAACCTATGTATAATTTTTTTTTCTATCCTGAACTGAATTAAAATTAATGTCATGTTACCAAATACTTATCCAGTGTGACTTGGAATTTTGGATGGATTTCAATTAACATTCAGCTACAGAATTTGTAATGTTAGTTATATGAGATGTTTTTTAATTTGAAGTAGGTGATTTGAACAGCAAATCTAGGAGGATTTCTATAAAATAAAGGGAGACTGGGAAAGCTAGGATAGAGGAAAACAAATCTGCAGTCTTTGCTACTAGCAAAATTCTCAAATTGGAAATATGGTTCCTTTGGCTACATATTTGTTTGCAAATATGTGTCTTAGAGTACTGTAGTGAATACTGTCTGATAATCAGATTCATTCTTCTGAAAGTGTTTTTGTTTTGTTTTTAATTTCTTGTTTTAGATGATCTCTTACAGAATCCTTTGGTACAAAGTGCCATAGCCATGGGTTTCAGTTTGTCTGAGATTAGGAACACCATGGAAAAGAGATTGCAGATGACTGGAGAAAGTCACACATCTGTTGAGGATCTGGTAGCAGACTTAAGTGCTCATAAAGAAAATACAAGGGAAGAAGAACCAAATGAAATCCCAGTTGAGCAAGATGAGCTTATTCAATTACAAAACCTCTGTGTGTACTTTCATATCAGCTCTTTAGTCTGTGAAATATTTTTTATTGTTATCTGTTTATTCTACCCTGTCATCCCAGTCTTACCTGTGGTGAAGTTACACTACTGTAACCTAAAATTAAAAGAGATTTGGTTTTGGATATTAAAAAAAAAAAAAACAAAACCTGAACAAAGAGTGTGTTAAAATATTTGAGTGTAGCAGCATTTATAAATATAATCTCTAGAATAAGCAGTATTAGTACCTCAGAAGTGTGTACAGCTGAAAGTCTAGGATGCTTCTGGGAAGGGTTATACATGCTAACAAAAAAGACAAAATTGTTGTGACAATTATATTCAAAAATAAAGGCAAGAATAACTATAAAAATATAGTTGTAAGAAGAAGTACAGGTGTGGGGATTCTGGTGGCCGAATGAAACAGACACAGGGACACACTGTCATGTTCAGTGTATTCAATATGAAAAAATCATAGTAGAGGATTATTTATTTTGC
Organism: Climacteris rufus; assembly: GCA_013398175.1. NCBI lineage: Eukaryota > Metazoa > Chordata > Aves > Passeriformes > Climacteridae > Climacteris > Climacteris rufus. Next base: position 1,806,188 of record VZRZ01008460.1, on the reverse strand, counting down.
ATATGATTTTGTGTATAGTTTTGCTTGGGGTAGAAGCATTTTTATTCTTGGCCAATGAGAAAAAGTGTGCTTCTAAATGGTGTTTCTTTTCAGTTATTTGTGTTCCAGCTTTGCTGGGACATGCAAGTCATGCTCAGAAAGCCCTTGTGGTGCAAATAGACCTCTGGAAATAGACCAAACCCAGGGATTCTGATTCAGGAGACTTGTCATTTGAGATAAGCATATGGGTGAATTCTTAGGGAGGGCAAAAACCATTTGGCTGGCATGATAGGCAGAGATCTTACCAGCCCACTCCTTTTAATAAGATTTTTAATAGGATATTGTGGGAGAAAAAGAACTTGCAATGCAGCTGGACCTTATTTTGGTGGTTGGCTGTGCAGAGCTTCCCCCAAGTGGCAGGGGAAGGTGTCAGAATTTTTCATTTTCAGATGGAGCATATTGGAATAATAAAGAGCTCATGTGCAATTCCAAACTGATTCTTTCTGTGTTCCAGATTTTTAAGCTTTTTGAAATATGGGCATTTTGAAAATGGGGGCAGGGAAGGAAATCACATTCTCATTTTTCTCATTGGGGAAACTCAGAAAAAGAAATAAAATCCAAATTACTTAGCCAGTACCAATGAGCCTTACTCTAACCTTCTACCCAAATTTTGGGAAAGTTGTCAATGAGAGCTCTGTGAAAAGAATGGTTCTTGATTGAAGTATGCATATCCTAAATTCTATAGGTGTTTCAAGCTCTAACAAATAAGATAGCTGCACTCCCTTTGCACTGGCCTGGGAGATGTAATGAGATGAGAAGGGGAAAAAGGAAAAAAAGAGGATTCCATGCTGCAGCTAGGATTCCTCTCTGTTGTAATTTGGTTTTGTTCTTTTTAAAGGTGTGACCTTTAAATCAGATGAAGAAAACCTTGTCCTTGTGTATAAGAGGAAAAAGAAAGAATGAGATTCAGTGGTACCAAGTATGTTAACTTTTTATGTGTCTCTTTTCCTTAGACCTCAGTACTGAAGAGAAGTTGAGACGCTTGCAGGAAGAAAAGCTTTGTAAAATCTGTATGGCTAAAGATGTCTCAGTTGTCTTCATTCCCTGTGGTCACCTGGTTGCCTGTAAGGATTGTGCTCAGCTGCTTCATGAATGCCCTCTGTGTCGCACAGATATTATGAAAAGACAGGACATTTTTATGTATTAATGAAATACACAGCACTGTGGATGCAAATGTTTCCTGATTCATTGCTTTAAAAATGTGTAATGTAATGTCAAAAATGCAGTTAATTCCAGGATGCAACCATATGGCAGGATTTAGATTTTTCTGCTGTCAAAGTCTACAGATTTTAACACTTTACAAATTATTTTCCTTAAGTGATTTTTTTGTATGTAAAAAGCAATGTGTATGAAAGGCAAACGTGTATATTTTGTAACTTCAATTCGTAGACCTGACATGGGAAAGCCCAAGTAATGCAAACCTTTCTTTGTGATCATTCCTTTGCTTCACTTTGGTAGGACTCTATATGACTGAAGTTTATGCAAATACAGTTGTACAGAGAGCCTATCCCTATATAAAATTGTAAATAAGTGAATTTAAAGTATAATTGTATACATGTTTATTATAGCTGAGGTTTTAGCTTCTTAAAAATGTTATGTAAGATTGAAAATAGTCTCTTTTGTTCTGTAACTTTGGTTGTGACATAATTCAGAGAATACACATAAACCTGCTGCTACTTCACCTTATATTTACTTCTGCTACTTTGTAAGTTTATCTATTCTAATTTAATTCCTGTCTCCCTATCTATTTTTCCAGTTCAGATGTATAAATTGTCTTCAGTAAACTGGTTTTAGCCATTTGTTTTTCACAAAGATCCATCTGTATATAAAATGTATATTAATTTTATTGATTAAAAGAGAACTCAAGAGAAATGAAGGACATTCTATGTACCCTGTGCCCTTCATAAAATGAGCAGGCTCATTTTAAATTTGCCCCCTACACAAAAAGATGATCAGTTTGATTTTTTCTGCATTTTTTTACACTTAGCATTATCCTAACTCTTTTATCTGCTAATACTTTGCACGGCAAACTCTATCTCCTAGAAAATGCTTTTTTTTAAGTTCACAAGTAATGTTTCAAATATTTTATTTCTGTTCTTGTCAGTTTGCAGCATTTACTTTTAAAAGGTAAGCACTATTCTGATACTTAAACTATTTCTTATTGGACTGATCCTCCATTTCCAATTAAAAAAGTATCACAACTTTGTATTTAAGTACAGCTGTTTTATGATCAGTGCTTAATTATGTCACTTCCTTATTTTGTGGAGCTGCTAATATGTTCTGTGTATATGTTTTTGTCTTTGAGTTCTACACACTAAGTTTTAGAATACAAAATATACAGAACATAGTTTTTCACCTTATAAAAGTTTTAAATACACAGAAATGTATTATCTACCTTTTCTATTTTTTAAATCTGTTCTGTGTAATGTTATGAATATTTAAAATAAAGTATGTACCTTGATCAGAGTATTTGATTGTCACATGCAAAAAAACCCGTAACTGAAGGCTGCTTTCTGTTGCTTTTTGTTTTGTAACTAAACTTATTAATTTAACCTGAGTGTTATTAAGGATAACAAATATATTTGAATTGGGGAGGAAATAAAATCTATTGTTTGTATAAAGTTTGTGAAGTATAAATGTAGAATACATTGGTTTTGCTATTTTTCCTGATTGAATTTGGTCTTGGGAGTAGGTGATGACTAGAGGTTCATAAAGAATTCAGCACATATAAAGAATTCAGTTCTATTTTGCCTTTCTGTGCCTTTGTGAGGAGGTTAGTGTTTCAGATAATTCATGCATACAAGGATTTTTCAGGACAGATATGGACTGGCAGTTCTGACATGCTCATTCCTAGCTCCCATTTTTACTTGCAGGGAGGGTTTTCTGTACTTCTCAAGGGAAGTTGAGGTGGGTTGTTTGCCAGGAGCTGGGGGATCTTGCCTGAAATTGCTTGTCCAGTTAAGGCTGCAAACCGTGCGGTGCTGACTTGGTTAAGCAGGTGGTTTAAGCTTGACCTGAGTCATGTGGGAGAGGCTGTTTGGATCAGCTTCATCCAACTTACAGGCTGCAGCACTTGGCATGTGGCTCAAGGTCCTGTCTGGGAAAGAGATGGACCAAATTTAACTTAAACTGTTAGAAAACGCAATCTTAGTACAGAGGTTACTTGGGGTGTAAATTAGGTGTAAATTGTCTGAGGAAAGATGGGAGTAGGTCACATGTAGGTACCCAGTGCAGAGCAAACACATTGTCCTACATTGCAGAAATGCTTGGTGGTAGAGCTTGTTAACTTTTAAAAGGTATACTTTTATATTTTTATATTCATATCCCTTACTGCAAATTTTCATTAATATTATAAAAGATACAGCTATATAGCAATTCAAATTGTAATCACTTAGGGACATTAAAGGGTTAAAAGCCTGTTAATGAGATGACAAAATAACTGCTCTGTAGGTTTAGGGTTTTTTAAAAAAAGCTATAATCAGACTTCTATTCAGACTAAATGTGAAAAAATAATTAGCATAGTCATCAAATTTTGACAGCTTGAATTAGGAAGAATTTTTTTCAAATTACTTTGATTTTCAGTATCTTAAAGAAACAGAGGAGAAATTCCATGCCCTCTGATACTGGGCTGAGTGTTTAAACAGAGAAATGAAGGATGCAAATAAATGGAGTGGAAGCACAGGGGCTTTGAAAAGGAGGTTTGTGGTGGGACAAAGATGCCTTGCGAGTTGATTTTTATAAGAGTTACCTGTGAGCTGGGCAATATATTTGAGTATCAGAATTCTGTAACTTTCTTGCGGCTTCTGTGTAAAATCTTTCTTCCATTTCATTTGTAACAGCAGAACCACTTGCTCCTCTGGATACAGGAGAGATACACAAGGGTTTTCAGTAATTCCCTGGAAGGGTGGTGCTTGGAAGGCACGGGAGGCGCATGGCTCATTTACAAACAGAAGGCTAAAGTAAGGAAAGCCCGGAGAGTTGATGCGTTTATTACACGTGGAGCTCTTTTCCACTGCCTTGGAACACGGGGCCTGAAACATAACACTGACTTACTCAGCTGATTGCAGCACCTTCTGTCTCTACAGCTATGCAGCTGTCTGGACTTTTCTTAAATTTGTTTTCAGACTTCATCTAAAGCTCATAATACAATAAGAAATTATATTATTATAGCTTGGGTTTTGGTTGTTTGATTTTTGTGGTTTTTTTTTTTTTTAATTAGAGTATTTAATAATTTATTTTAACATTGCCTGGTTGGTTTTGACCACAGTTCTCCAGTGGGTTTTTTTGTTAGTGGTTTGTGCAGTCTGAAGCTACAGGACAAATAATTTGTCAAAGTTTTCAAAGCATTGTTTTTCGTCTAAGACATGGGTTTTAAAGTTACCTTTTATGTTTGTTTTTATTGTAATTAACAGACTTTTAAATACAATGGGTGGTTGGAATTGAATTGTATCTGGGTGGGAGGTTAAAAGGTAGTTTGTTACGGTGTTCATGTGAAAGCTGAAGTGCTGCACGCTAGGATGGAATGCTGCAAGGGGCAGTGGCCTTTGCTGTGGTATTCAGGAACTGCTTGGAATTGAATCTGCTCTGCCTTACAAGGTGTGTGAGTTCAAGCACAAGATGCGTGCAGGTCGGCTCTTCAGAGAGCCAAGGAGGAGCTGGAGGTTTTCTGGCTTTACCGTTGTTTTGTGCAGCAGTGAGGATGTGAGCAGTGAGCTGTTACACGATGTTCTTTGTTACCCTTTGCTTTGTACACGACTGACTCCTGTCAGCAAGGCCAGAGGCCAAAGGGAGGGCTGCAGGAGCACTTGCACTGCTGCCCCCGGGGCCTGTCCGTGCTGGTTTTGTGCGGAGCAGCTGCATCGGCCTCAGCTCTCGCACCTGCCTCGGGAGGGGTGCAGGTCCCCTTCTCCACAGGGTCAGATGGGAAGAGCCAGTCTGAAACATCACCTTAATTCCTCATGGACCTCAAGTGGGAGTGAATACTCTCCCTCTTACCATTTTTGTGTGGTTTACATGCAGAAAGTTTTACTGAGTAGCTTGGAAACTTGAGCAAGAATATCTTTCCTCCCCCGTGCCCCTGCCATGGCTTTGCACTGGTTCAGGCTGTTGAAAGTCCCATCTCACCTTGGCTAATGCCACTGTCACATTTGCTAATGCCAAATGTCACTGCAAGAGCTCTACCAGTGCTGCTGGACAGCAGTTAGTGTGCTGTGATTACAGTGTGGCTTTCTGTGAGAAGGCTAATGGCCTGTGATAATAAACAACCTGTGCTGAAATTCAGATTTTATCTTTCATTTTTTCTTTACCGGGAATTTCTATTAAGCGATACTGAAAACATTACAGTAAAACTACAAGTGTTAACTCAAAGAACATGGTACTGTGACTAACTTGTCAAAAAATTTGCTTTTTCCTAGGACAGAAGATGGTATATATTTAGTTGTAAATTATTTGGATTAAAAAAAAGGAAAATCTGGGACAAATTGGTATTAATTATATTTTGTGAGTATATAATATTTAAAGGTGGTTGAAAAGGACTTGGTTGCTTTGGAGTAATTATTAATTTAAAGTTTTATAGCCTGAATAGCTATTGATGTTGGCTGAGATAAATTGCTTGATAAGTAATAATTGCTGGAAATGTATTGGAGAGATACTGCAATTAGGGTTTTGCTCTCAGATTGAAAAATGGTACTTAACTATCAAAAAAAATGAAAAATACATTTGCAGAATCCCACTGTGAAAACATCTAGAAGAATCATTACAATAATTGCTGAAAGGCCAGGTTTAGTATAAATGCATATGGTCACCTGCAAATTTTGGAGAGTGAATGAATGTAACCTTTAGAGACTACCAAGACAGCATTTAAATTTATTCATTATGTGGTTAGATCTTGCTGTAAAACTCGACACAATTTCTCTTATGTAATTTAATTTTGCAGTGTATGATTAGAGTCATTGCTTAAGCCAAAAAGTTAATCTTCTGAATACCAGCTTTTCAAAAGTGGGTGTCAAGCCACAGGCATCTCTTCCTTTTAACTCTTGTGTTATAGAGAGAAGCTTCTGAATCCAGGATTTGACTTTATCTCCCTGTTCTGTATAAGCAACTCATTATATTATTGGAGTCAGTATGGGAGCTCTGTTTATAGGGTACAAGCCACTAAAAAAATAATTGTTGCTTCAAATGGATGGTTTGCAAAATAGATATACCAAAAATAACAATTTGAGTCCTGTCTGTGCATCAAAATTTACTATTTTTAGAACTTGGTCAACAGTTGCTTTGCAAAGGCTCATTTGACAATTGCAAGTTTCTTTTAGGAAGACCCATGTTGCAGCTTGGAAGCTTCACCTCTGCTGGGCTCACAGCTGGAACCAGAGGTACAGGGATGGAGAGCTGGGAGTGGCTGTCCTGGGTGTTCACAGGGAGCATCCCAGGTGTGCCCTCTGCCACGGAGGGGAAACACTTTGGTCACAGCTGCTGGCACTGAGGCTTGGCAGGACTGCTGCTCTCACACTAAGGAAGTTACAGTCTAAAAGAAGTGTTTTTATCTTAACGGTTTTGAACACCTGTGCAAGCCCCAAGATGTCATAAATTGTTGCATTCTTTGCTACTTATTATGCATTGTGCCTTACAGAAACCCTTAATCACAGCTAAAGAAAAGATCACACTTTGCTTTGCTTCCACTGCCCACTGGGTCAGGGTTGAGGCAGCAGAAAGAGCCTTGAGCCCCAGACACAACTGGCAGGAGGGGGGGATTTGTGACAAACACAGTCTGAAAGAAACCTTGAAGTCAGTTGATGGTGAAATCTAAACCAAAGGAAACTGTTAGGGACATATATATAGGACCTTGGGAATGTGATATGGCAGCCTCAGAAACCATACAAGTCTATTATCTGAAAGTGTAATCTGTTTCTTGACTTTATCTGTCAGTAACAACCCCCCATTGCCTAGACTTCCCCTTTAACCTCCTAAGTTCCAGCCTCAGTAGCTCGTGGGGAAAAGACCAAGATGTATCATTCAAATCTTGTGTTTGCCTGCACACACAGAGGAGAGCTGTCCCATACATTTGAGGGAGGACTTTCTTCAAAGCTTAAACATAAATATATTTGACTTTGTTGTTTAGAATTGTTTTACTCTATGATCTTGGTCAGAAATTGAGCTGAATAATGATGTTTCTGTCTCAGTTCCACTTTAACTTCACCTAACCACAAGCCAGCCTCCTTCCTCCCCTTTTTAGGCAACCTTTGGCTCCATGTCAGAGTCTCAGGGGGACTGGAGCCCTAGGAAATGTGACCAGCTGAGAACTGCTTTCTGTTCCTGAAGGGTGAGGTGCCCTACACACCCAGAGTATGATGTAGTTCAGTGGTTTTTAGCTGTTGGTCAGCTAAAGTTGCTTCCCTTGCTTGGCACTCGTTGATGCTGTTTGGCCTGCTTGACCCTATTTCAGTTCTTGGCAGCTTCACGTGCCAGCCCCTTTTCTGTCACACAGTCTGTTCTGTGCTGCCTTTAACTGGGCTCTGCCACTTACCCAGCTTACCCAGTTTGAAACATGTTTCTCTGGTTCCCGTCCTTCCTCCTCAGACTTTGTCACTGATGCTGTCATAGTGCCTGACTCATAAAATGGACCTTGATTGAGGGTTCCTCTGCCTGGACTTAGCTACAGGACACAAACATGTCTTGCCTGTGTTTTCCAAAACTTCCCTACATTCAGAAACAGGAGCAGATTGTCCTGGATTCAAGAGAGGTGGCCTGATTGGTAATACTTGTTCCTGTACATGGGGTGAGGTGATGCTTCAAGTGAAAGCAACTCATCCTGACTGAAACCAGGAGAAGGGCTTGTCATTATTTCCTACCAAAAACTGGTGTGACCTTAACGCATTTTGGTGTTGGAACTTTAGAACCTGACTAAAGGATTTTTATCTCAAAGAATGAGACATAGCAGGAGCACCTCACCCAAACAGGGGAATGAGCACGGGGCTCTGGGTAACAAGTGGCACAGGGGACTGAGCAAAGCTGCTGCTCCTAATGCAATTAGCAGGAAGGCATCTGTGACTTACTGAGATTCTGTCCATGTTAAGAGCTCGTAATGAAGGGGAGTTAAAACTTCCTTCTTTTTTAGTGCTACAGGACAAACTGTAATTCTGTGCTCCTTCACAGAAGGAGCAGGCAGAAACTCACTGAATCAAAGAAAATTCGGATATGAGTTAGGTGTTCTGGAAAGAGCTGGTGAGAAATAGGGGCCCACAAGGAAGGCTCACATAAATGGAAAAGGAAGAAATTATTCACAGAGCAGGGAAAGACCTAAGGAGCTACTGATGTGCAATCTCTCTCCAGCAAATTATGGGAAAGTAACCCATTTTTTGCTCTTTATTTTTGTTTCTTATATAATAGCTTATCTTCAAAAGGATTTAGAGCAGATTTCCCTGGAGTGACTAAGTCAGTTTCAAAAATCTGGGAAAAAAAAATTTACTGGGAAGAAAGTATGGCCTTGGCTTATTCAGTACAGGCCATCAAAGATACCACCTCACCTTGGGACAAATCCAGCATACAAATTCTGGTTTGCTTTTCAGTTCTCAAAAGCAAAGTCTTAAAATAGGCAAGAAAATAAACAAACAAATAAATAAATAAATAAAGGATTGTGGGTAGTTTTTTTTCCAGTTGTTTTTGGTTTTGTTTTTTTGGGGTTTTTTTGTTTGGTTTTTTTTTTTTTTTTTTAGTAATAATAATATAAATCAGGAAATAGAACTGCAGAGGGGGTTCCTATTCCGCTGCTCTCAAAGAAAAGGAAGCAGCATGAGCATGAATCTCCTCCCTGGAAAAATGAATCAGCCATCTGGCAGCTTGAGTTTATTCTGATCTTCTTTAGTGGTGAACCTCTGGCCATTAATTCCAACACGGAATTGGTATCTGCCCTCTCCTTGCTCAGTTTCCTGTGTGACTGATCATGAAGCTCTCTTTGGATCAAGCACAACAAAAGTGCCTGTTGTAAAGTCTTTGTTAAATCCTCTCTGAATTGGGCTCAATATCAGAAATGGTGGCCTTTGAAGCACTTAAAGAGTAGCTTTTTTGAGAAAGATGACATAGTCCTGTAGAATACTTTCTCCTAGTTTTTCACAGAACTTCTTTTCCATCAGATATAAACCCTTTCTAGATGGGTCAGAATTTAAAATATCTCTCTTTCCTTATCATGCTTAGATAGCACTTATTTTTCTTTTACATTTTTCATTGTATTGGAAAGGATGTTAGAGTGCTAAAACTATACAGAAACTTCAGAATGCTCTTTGTTTTTTTCCCAAAGTCTGAACCGATGGTAGAAGCCCACTCTGGAACTGTTCGCTTAGAAAGCAGTGGTGTGCTCACAGAGGAACTGCTTTTCGTCCTCTTCCCTGTTGTACCAAGTGGAAGGCCCAGTCCCAGAGACATGGTCATGGGGTAAATGCAGGAGTTAGGATATTTGGTCACCCCTAACGGTGAGGAATTCTCACAGGGCACAGCTGACTTAAGAAATTCCTGTCTCCTGGTCAATGGAGCAGGGCACAAACTTTCCCGGCCTCTCAGGCGCTCTCAGCACCTTCAGCTGTGCTGCCTGCAGTGCTCCTCCAGCTGTACTGAACAGCTCTGAGCGACGATCCGGGCTGGGGGGCGGGAATGCAACCAGGCCCTTGGAAAACAAATGTCCCTGCCCCCTTCTCTGTTCCCTCCCCTTCTCAACAGTTTTGCTAAGACAGGGGCCGGGCAAACAGCTGAATGAAACAACTGCGAGGGAGGAAATGAACTGGAGAGTGCGAAATCCTCTTAGGCAGGCTCTGTGACCAGGGGTTTGTAATATGCTGCTGCACCTGGAGTCTGCTCTCCAGAGCGTTTCCATGTTTTGTCACAAGTAGAAAAAAGCAAATTCTGTCGTGTGAGTCAGGACACCCAGAAGTGTTATAGATCTGAGCTTCCAAGGCCTGAGTCAGCTTTGGAAATGGGCTGAATTCTCTGCCATGGTATTGTCAGCACTTGCACACTCCTTCAGTCAAAACCACACCTTACAAACGATGGCACGTTTTCTTCTGTTAAACGCGTTTACCCCAAGTCTCTAAGTTGTGAGCTCAAGTGTGAGCTGCAGTGTTTTTGGAAGAGAACAAACACGTGTGCTGTACATGTATTTCATGCACAGCTGACTGGAGCTCCCTCGGTGTTGTGCTCCTGCCAGCTCCCGCAGTAAACTGCTGTGATCTTGGAAAGATTGGAATTGGAGTTGTAGTATGAGTTAGCCCTACTGTGTCTCAAGCAGAAGCCACATTACCGGGATTCCATGTGCAGGCAAAATGTTGTAGTTTATTTTCATGGAAAGGTTGTCTATCTGACAGCTGTCAGAAGTTGACTTTGTATGGGAAAGGCACAATTGGATCCAGCTCATTTCCATCTATTTCTAAGTACTGCTTTACTATCATAGATATAATTTTTAAGGCTTAGTTGAAGTTTGGTGTGTGGGATTTTTTAATTCACAATTCTTCTACAATTTCCAGACATTAGCATTAAAGATCACCAGCAGCACCTGTAGTTGTAACTGAAACCGTGAGCATGGTTGTATGACTGGGCATTCAGGATACTCTTTTAGTGTTCCTTATAAAGCAGTCTTTCTGCTTATTTTCCTTTTTGTTTTCCCCAACCTTGACTGAAAGTGCAAAACCGTTCTCAATTGTGAATTCAAGCTATAGAATATTATTTATTTTAGTAAGCCCGTCTCATGTACCGACACATTATATTTAGAACTCCTAGGTGACATCAACTTATATTACATTGAACTTTTTAAAATTGTAAATACACTTTATCTGATCACAGTTTCCATTGTAAGCGTTATGTGCTCTGCAGATGCCTCATCTTAGTTTTGAAAAGACTGGAACTGGTGGATACTCTTCCCTCAAGTATCCTGCCTTTGTTAGGCGGGTGAGCAGAGTAACTCAGCTTAGGGCCTGCTTAGTTATGCTAACGCTCCCCAAAATTAAAAGTGAATAAACACAAGAGGGTGATTAGAGACTAATTACCAGGACAAAACTATAATTGTGCTGACTGATCTAAGTATAAGCTTACGTGCAACTATTCAGCATGAGTAATGTGCTTAGCGCTACACAATAAAGTGAGAAAAACATGTGTCACAAATTGTATATCTGGTTACTTTAAGAATTCTATGTTGCTTGTATGGATCGCTTCAGGTTCCTACAATCCTCATGCAGGCAGAAAAGAGGAATCACACAAACGCTCGTGTAACCAGGATGGCACTGGGCGATGGGCAGCAGCAGAGCGGTTTCAGGAGAACGCTGCTGCCCACAGACATCGCCTCTGCGCGCGTCCTGCAGCCCTCAAGATAAGGCACCGGCCGTCCGTGTGGGCAACCGTGCATTTATCTCCCAAGCCAGGGGCTCCCTCGCATCCGACGATGCATCCGCGGGTCAGTCTGGAACGGCGCAGCTTTGGGCCGGACAACGAGCCCGATCGGTCCGGCACGGGCCCCGCGGGCTGCGTGCGGGCGGGCGCGTCGGGCAGGCTGGCCCCGCGTCCGAGCGGCCGCTCCTTTTTAGGCCGCGCCGCTCCTCGGCC
>VZRZ01008460.1:1775331-1792204 GCA_013398175.1 Climacteris rufus | reverse complement strand
CGCCGCGCCTCGGGCCGCGCCCGCCGCCCATTGGCCACCGCCGCGCGGGAGGCGGCCGCTTCCTCCGGGCCGGGCCCCTCCGCTCGGCTCCTCCGCTCCGCACCGCGCGGGGACGGCTCCCGGGGCTGCTGGAGGGGAGCCGGAGGAAAACGCCTTTTGGATCGCTTCCCTCGGAGCCGTCGCACGGCCGCTTTTATGCTCTCTGGGAGTTTTGTTGAATCCTGTTTTAAAAGACCGAGAATGAGAGTTCCTAGCGTTTCCTACTGCGAGGTGTTCTCCGAGCATAGGTCTCCTTGTTAAATCTTGGCAGTTCAGTCTCCATGTGTCCACTGATTGCTTTTTCTCGTTTGTAGTGCTTGGCCATGCGAAACGACTCTTCAGTCTCTTTTCCTCAAATTAGTTCTGTATTTATTATTCCTGGAGTATTATCTGGTCTTGAACTCTCCCTAGACTTACCCATGTGCAGTCTGGCACAGGTTGTGTGCAGGTAAATAAATACGGCGAGTGATTGTGCAATTGACAGTCATTAATCTCTGTCATCTTGGTATCACTTGCTCATTATCCTCAACTCGTAATTTTGTGGATCAGTCTTTGTGGTGATCAGTCACATACTCAGTACCACGGATCTGGTATGGGGGCTCTTTATTGGGTAGCATAGTTTTTTTTTCTTTATAGCTCTAGATAAGAGATTCATTACCAAATGAAACATGGTGTGAGAAGAGAGCTGTCTGCCATGCTTTTAGCATAAACATGCACCTTTTTGCTGCTGAAAGCCCTGGAGGTGAGTGGGTGCCTGCAGGTGAATCCCCACACTGTTCTGATTAATTAAACAAAGACTGAAAAAGCTTCGAATTTGTACAAAGGAGAAAAAAATTTAATTGAATCCCGTCTGTAACAGATAGATCTTGCTCTCTGACTGATGGGGCTTATGTTGGTCCTTGACAAAACAGTGACGTTTTATGGTGTTGTCTACAGGTGGGCTTTGTGCAATCTGTGAGGCAAACCCCTGAATTTCTCTCTCTGTTGTTTGTATTAAGTTAGCTGTGGTAAACTTAAGCTTGGCTGTTGCATAAGCTTAAATTCAACCAACCAAAAATACCCAACACAAACCCCCCAGACATGGAACCGGGGGGTAGGAGCGACTTCAGTTTTACTTCCTAGCCTTCAGATAACCCCCAAATTGTGTACTTTGGCCAGAGTTATGGAGCCTTTTCATACACTTAGAGTTTCAGAAAGATAATACTGAATAAAGTTAATAAGCAATGTAAGGATTTGTTAAACTTGTATATAAGAAGTTCAGTTAAAATTTATGTACAGCTCTCTTAGATAAAAAGTCTTGATGTTTTTTAACTGAAAACTGAAATCAATTTGAGTGAGTTGCTTCAAATCAAAGATTCTGTGATATTTGAATATATTTTAAAGAATTGGGTTTTCTGAAATGACAAAAAAATGGTGGTTTGTAGAGTATTAAAATAGTTTAAAAATGCATTATATTATTTGAAGAGCATTTGATTTTTGAAATAGGAGTATTCAGTTAGCTGGTTGTTAATGTTACTCAAATTCCACAAATATATCGTATTTGAACTTTACGTGTCCAAGTCTTTAAATGTTTGGAGTGAAATAAATTCCACTTGGAGGGAGTGTAAATAGAATTGTCAGTTAAATACTCTCTAGTTTTATTTTGTCTCAGTATAACTTACCAACAGCAACTGAATTAAAAAAAAAACCGTAATGTAGACAGCTTCTCTTGAATATTGCATGCTACTGCAGTCTCCTGTAGCAAATAGCTTCAGGCAACAAACCACTTGAAAGTTCCTGCCCTTGGTGGTGGGAGCAACTGTGTTAGACTTAGTGAAGTTGTGAAATGATGTTGGCATATTGGAGTTTATGAACTTTTAAAAATTAGATTGCTCTTTGTCACTTATGGTTCAAACTTAGAATGATTCCAGAATCCTCATTTGTCATTTTCATTTGTGGTCTTACTGTCTCAGTTATTTTGCTACAGGCAAATATTCTAGGAGAGATTAGCTTCCCTGAAACTTGTGTGCCAGCAAAAACAGGTTGTATGTTTTACAGAAACCTGAAATACTTCAGTTGCTTATTTTCACCGGATGAATCCCTCCAAAAAAGCAAATATTTTTGCTTGTTGGTTGTGGTGCTGGAATGCTGTGTTGTATCAGATGAGACAAGGTTTTGAACTGAGTGGGATCTCTGCCTGCGGTGGCCATTTCTTTTCTGATTAATTTGAAAACTTCGGAGAATATTCTAGGTGTGAATTTCCAACATGGTACTGTTGGGTTTTGGTGGTGGGTGTTGTTTGTTTGCTTTTTTTTTTTTTTTTGGATGTGTGTAATTAAGAAAACATACTGGAAAGAGGAATGTGTTGTCGATTTGGTCTCTGTCAGCGAGATGCAAGAATTTGCAAGAGCTGCATCTGGTTCAGTACTTGTTTTGTCATGGAAAGAAGTGATTGATAGCAGCCATCAACATACCAGTCTAATAGTCTTAAATAAAGGCTTTGCTCTCTTTCTCAGTATCACTTAAAACATCCATATTTTGAAAACTTCATCATGTATGAGGATCATTGACAAAGAAGTGGTGACAACCTAGTCCTTGGGAAACTGAGGCGAACAGGGAATTGGAGTTCTAGGTTGGAAAAAAAAGATTGCACATAGCAAATCTTTGGAGGAATGGAAAGAGCTCTTTTCCATGCACATCCCAAAAACTTAAATATAGACGTGGTTTAGATTCAAGGCCATCCAGCGTTTTAGATCAACTCTTCTTTTAAACTCCAAGGATAAGTAAAAGTGGGAATTCTTCACGGCCGCATAGCTCTTGTGTCGCCGGCACCGGCAGTCCTGCGGCGGGGGCTGCTCTGGGCCTCCTGCCCCTTCTGTTCTGTTGGCTGCGCGCAGCGGTGGCACTGACCGGGGCCGCGGGCAGGAGAACGCCCCGGTTCCGGCCCTGGAGCCGCTCCCGGCCCTGCCGGCTCCCGGCGGCCGCGGGGGGTGCGGGCGGTGCCTGCAGCGGCCGCCCCCGGTCCCCAGGGGGCGCCCCGGCGGCGGGGCCGCGGCTCGGCGGGAGGGGGAGCGGGACGGGGACGGGCTGAGGGCCTGGGGCCGCTTCGGCGGGGTCACCTGCGGAACCGGAGTGGGGGGCCAGCGTTGGTTCCGTCTGAGGGACTGCTCTGAGCAGTAAACCAGTTAAGCTCTTCCATTCACTGGACAGGCTTCATGGTTCACGATTAGTCCAGTGACTTCAGTTGGCTTTTTATATTAGAAAAAAGTCTGCTTTCAAAAAGTGTTGTATCTTTGTGGTTTTAGGGTAAGCCTTGAAATCTGATGTGACTTTTGACAAGGTCAGGTGTTTACTTAAGAGCGCTGCAGTGAAAATGTCTGTTCTGAGAGTATGGGATTAAAATTGTAGTTTCAATCATATGGTGTTTTAATTAGTATTTATTTTCCTTAGGTATTTTTGTTTGGTGGGGGTTTTTTTGTGAGAATAAATACAAAATAAGGGAAACCTCTGCAGTTGAGGTACCCTCATTTCTGTCATCGCACATAATTATATGGCTGGTGCTGATTTGAAGTTGGGAAGCTTGAGGGGCTGTTACTTGACTGACTTCTGTCTGTGTTTCACTGTTTGGGTCTCAACACATAAACTGTGTTCTTTTTTCTGTCCTGTCAGTTTAATGGGTGGGATCACTAAAACTAGACCAGAATCCTAGATTTGATGCGTTATTGCCATTCCATTATTTCACAGAGTGCTCAATCAATTTTCAGTATCTCTGTATTTCCAAGCATTTAAGTCTCCTGGATCTATGAGATTTGGGTAGAGAAGAAGGGAAAGTGAGACATTTCTTTCACAATCATTTCCTGAGATCTGGCACCCAATTTTGGAGATAGGAATGTGGGAAAATTTGCTTCCCTAGAGTACCCCCCTTGGCTTTCATGTGGTGGTTGGTTTTTCCTAGCCTTTACTGGCTACAGATTTGCATGGAGGAGTGCAGGAACAGTCTGTTTTTAAATTTCTTTATGCTAGTTTGAATCAGAAATGGACATGTAGGACTATTTCTGTGTGTAGCGACCTCTTACTGTGGCTTCAGAGGGCAGTTGAGGTAGTTGTCTGCTGCTTTGTCCAGGTATGTACTTTACTGTTGTCTATTCTGCACATTTTTTTGATTGTGTAGGTAGCTATGATTTCTGCCTTTGGAAGGCTTATTTTTGTAAAAGAATATGATCAGAAGAGTGAGTAGATGTAAGAAGATTGGCATATGTAGCAGGGTAGTTTGTGATCTGTGATTGAGAAGCTGATCACAATACCTACCAAAAAAGTATCTGAGAACATGTGTTGGTTGGTTTGGGGTTTTTTTGTGGATTTTTTTTTTTTTTTGGTGAGTAGGTGAATGGTTTATTTTCTTATGACTCTTGAGTGTGACGGCTTATTAGTCCTGCCCTTACACAACCTTTTATGCTTTTTACTTTTCTATGCTTTATTTCAGTAAAGATTAGTCATGATGTTAGAGCAAAGGAATATGTGTGACACCATAAGTCAGTTTGTTTTATACAGCAGTTTTTTATTAGTGCTTCTGTGTAGCTCTAGAGAGGGAAGTATTTTTGTGTCTTTTACCATTGTTCAAGGGCTGATAGAGCAAGCTGATGACTTCTGCTTGTGTTTTGAAAAAGGTCTCAAATGCTGCCTGTTGCCATGTAATAGATATCTCTGCCGTGGTTTAGATGGATAAGAATCCTATCTGAAATTTCAGCGGTTTCCTATTAACAAAATAATGAAATAGAATATACTGACATTTTAGAAAAGACAAAACATTTCAAAAACTACTGTGTACTTTAAAAAGTAACAGCAGTCCTTAGGTGTGAAGTTTTATTGAGTTGGGATTGCATTCCAAAATTGGCTTTGAAGTTGCTGCCAAGGTTTGAAATGTTGCTTTACCTGTGGCCCATGAGCGAGGGAGCTTTGGGTGATGTGCAGGACACCTGACCTTAACTGCAGGTGTCCCTCAGCCTTCTCCTTCCCCAGTGAGCCCAGGCTGTGTGTGCTGATCACTCTGGTTTGGGGCTTCCTGGGAAGGTGGTGTTGTACTGCCTGTGGTCACACAGCAAAGAGGACTTAATGCAGTTATTTTCCTTCTGCTTAGTCCATGTGAACTGCCTGGAAAGAGATGAGCAGATTTGATTGGGAGGTCATGTTGCAGTTCTTGGTTATGGCTGAATTGCAGTATTTTTACTTAACATAGGATTTTAGCCTAAGTTTTAAGACCTTCCTTGCAGTATCATATCTGGGCAAAAAAAGATTAACTTCTGCTTTGTTTACAAATAAAAATAAGCTGTTCAAGCTCAGAGTTTTTTAGTCTTTCATGCTATTACCTGTTATTCCTTTAGGTAAAATTCTCAGTTCATCCCTTAAGAATGATCAACTCTGAAAATTTGGACCATATCAAGTCTTAGTAAGCAGATAATAAGTGATTTAATTGGCTGGTTTTTTTTTTTGTTTGTTTTCTTTTTTTTTTTTGTCAGAATGTAATCTTCCAGCAAGGAGAGTTCATTGTAAGGAGAGTCTGTATGGAGTGGGGGTGTGAATATTGAAGGTCCGTATTTTTCATGTGTTACTGTTGTTCATGTGTGGTGAGCAATTGAATAAATAGATTACTGAAGTTACAAAAATCCCCAGTGTAAGTAGTAAATGTCATGGGCACAGCCTTGTAATTTATGTGGGTGCATTTGAGGTGTCTGGTTTTTAATTTGAAAGTAACTATGTGACATGAGTCCTGGAATAAGGTGTTTTTTATAATTATGGAACTGGTGGTGAGCTAACTCAATTTGTGCAATATGGCAGTGCATCCTGACCACTGTTCATTTCACTTTTGGTTTTCTTAGAAACAGAGAACTGATTAATTATGATGTTTTTTTCCAAGAGAGGAAACTGGGAAGACTTCATCAAGCCTTTTATTGAAAAGAAGAATGACCAGTGGCTGCAGCTTCTGTATCATATGGCAGAGCTGTGCTTGTGGCAGAGAAATAGGAAATAAAATTGATGTGTACCATTGTATTTTGTTTAGGGTAAAAAATACTATTTAAATATACTTGAAAAGGAAAGACTATCATATTAATAATTTAAGATTAATAATGTAAGAATTTATAAAACCTGTCTGTTTTGTACTATTTTGGGGTGGAAACTATATTCTTACATGAAAATTGCAGGAAAACTGGTGTATGGGTATATTTTTGCTTGTTTGTTTGTTTTTTACGTACCTGTTTGAACAACTGTATCCACATACCTCCTTTTAACCTCACAAGAAATAAAGCTTTGTATTATGAATGCATGATTGCTTTCTGGAAATGATGCCACAATCAAAAAACTATTTGTGTTCTTGGTCACAGAATTGCAGAGGTGGAAAAGGCCCCCTGGAGGTCTAATCCAGCCTTAAATCTTGTCCTGTAGGGCCATGAATTTGTCCAGTCAAGTTTTGAATGTGTCAGAGGATGAAGTCTCTGCAATCTCTCTGCAGCCCTTAGGCTGTTCTTGTCGGAAGGTCCTTTTTTATTTCCGTTCTCAAAGTTATCTGCAATTCCTGGGAAGATTCATGCATTTCCACCCCCCAGTATGTGTTTAGAAAGTATCCCTTGATGGCAGAGGCTTGGGACCATAATGTCCTGGCTTAGAGCTGCTTTTATTTTTTTTTTTTGTTGGGAATTTTTGAAAAAGAGAGGTGAATGGCTATTGAATGACTGCTTGATGCCTACTTTCCTCTTCTGTCTTACTGCATTTGCTGTGTTTATCCTTGGCCTTCTGTCCATGCTCCAGCTTCACTACTACTGTGTCTGACAAAGTCTTGCAAATAAAACTTCCTTTCCTAAGCATTTACGTGTTCACTTAAGTGTCATTCATGCACTAACCAAAATGATTCTTCTTGCAGTTTTCGTATTTAAGTAGTGATATTTTTATTTCTTCTTATAAGTATTATTTCTAGAAATCTACAGTTCATTTGAAACTATGGTAACCAGAAAGGAAAGCTGCACAAGTGTCTTTCTTGGATCTGCGGTATAGGTCTGTAGTTACTTGCCTAATAAACAGTTGGCTAAAGAAAAGGTGAAAGTGGCTTTTGCATGTTGATTTACCAAACAGAAATGATTTATTAAGGCAAATACTTCAATGACAGTGGAAAATGTTTGGGGTTTTTTCCCTACTGACTTACAGTTTTGTTTTCAGTATTCTGTGTTTAAGCTGTTCTTATTTTATTCAGCATGCTTCCATTCAACTTGCTTTGATAAGTTGTATTTTCAAAACTGATATATATTAGTATTCAATTAATTTAAAATATATTTATCAGTTAAAAAGTATTGGTGATGCAGTGATGTGTGTATGCTGTATTATCGTTCTGCTATGAAACAAACCAGATTTTGTACACAGACAACCTGTGAACAAAGGTTGAAATATAATCAGAAAAATCAGCCTTCAGGAATTTTATTTCTCTTGGTGCATTGCATTGTTATACTGCTGTTATACTGCTCAATTTCTATTCAGCAATGCAGTGGTTTTACAAAGGTTAATAAACTTGTATACTTGGTGTATGATTGTACCTCAGAGCAGTGGTTGCTGCTAAGCAAAAATTTTCAGAGGTGTTAAGACACAGATTGTTTACATCAGTATGATATAAAAATGTCAAAAACATTTTAGACACTCTCAGTTCAATAGCATTGTATAGAAGAAAATGCAGAAAATAATTTTCCTATGGAGTAGGTCACTCATTAAGATTCTTCATATTCACCCCCAAATGCAGTAACAATCTCTGTAAAATTGAATTCTCAAGGGTTTTCCTTTTTGTGCCAGAGGGGCTATAAACTAAGGAAAACATACCTTGCATTCAAAACTGGTTAGGGAAGTTTTGTTTACAAGAGAGGATTTATGCATTCTTGCATAATCCTACAAATGGGCTTAGTCTTCCCCTATCTCCAGTGAAGGAAAGCATGGAAAAATGGTAATGATTCTGTTGGATGCAAGATTGAGTCAATGTTCTTGGGAGCTTGGTGATTTAAGAAACTTACTGAAGCTTTTTGGTTCCTTTGCAATAAGCTCTGTTTGTTAGTATGTAACGAATTAAGCATCCTGGGAGATGAAATAGAATTACTATGATGGAGGAAAGTACAGGAAGAAAGATGGAAAAGGTAGGAAAGTCTAAGAATATGGTGCTGCCTAATAGAGCCATTTCAAAAGTATGTATTATGTCTGGTTGTATCATCTTTTTTATTTTTCTTGTGGAATATGTTGACATTGAGTTATTAGATGCATACAGTGTGAGTAGCTGCTTTAATGTAAAAACTTAGTCCTGGAATATATTGCCAGATGTAGAAGGTGCAAATGTTTGTCTTGAATTTTTAATTTTTCAGTTCCTAACTTTATCAAACATTAAAGGCTTTTGGAGTGGGATGTGGAGGGGAGAAATCAAACCAACAATCATTGCAAATGCAGGGTGTTCTGTGAAGGTGGTTGGTGGAGAGACTCCTTACTTAGCTGATGTGAAAGAACAGAATTGGGCAGTTACATAACTAAGTAATTTTTCTACATAACTTCACATGCAGAGTTTCCTCTCTCATTCATGGTGTTCTTCTCTCCATATTTGTTCACTTCAAGCTCCTGAAGATGAGCCTTCCCTTTCGCAGGGCCAGCTCCATGGGTGGCTGCTGCTGGTAGGGTGGTCCTGTCTCTGTGTGCTGACCACGTTCTGTTGTTTGCCTTGTGCCTGTGTTTTCTGAGCACTTGAACCCCACGGGTGAACTGGTTTAAAGAGCTAAACTGTGAAGAAGAATAGTTTTCTGTGAGATAAATTCCTGTGAAGTCAAATGTGTGCTGCTTCTGCATAGAAGAGGATATGGGAGCTTTTGGCCAGTGAGAATACAGAAATATTCAGTATTTCAGTAGTTGAAGTGTTGTATCAGTTACCTGGTCCAACAGTAGTAGCAATGTCTTCTGTAACTGCAGAGCCAGGAAAAGAAAACTTTATTGCTGCTGTCGTCTACTTTTCTACATGATCTTACTCATAGGAAACATTAGGATGGTGTGCCAATTCTAAAAGTAGTCCTCTAATCTCTGTAGCGATCTCCGTTTTATCTCCCCCCCCCCGAAATGTTACAAAGTCTGTCATAGATCAATTAGAGCTCCACAAGGAAATTCAGGACTGCAGTTGATTTGCATTAATTTATGCAGGCAGGAAGATGATGTACATTTTTCTTGGTTTCAGTCTGTGTGCTGGTTAGAAGTTGTGCAGGTGTTACTGGTAGTAAGATGGAAGGGGTAAGAGGAGATTTTAAGAAGTTACAGAAGATTTTTCTTTCAGCCTTGGCATGGTTAATCAGATGCTGTTGTAAAAAAACCCTGCTAGACCTCCTCCTTCAGCTGGATGCTTCCCAGCCTGTTGTGGTTGGATCTTATTATGAGCCTTTGCACTCTTGCGTTTTCTGTGGTTTCTGGAGGCTGCAGTGCCAGTTCTATATGTGAGGTCTGGCTTTGGCCTGTGTGCAGAACATGGACCATGCTATGCAATGATCCTAAGTCCCATCCCTCCTGACTTTGGAGATTTTTGGACATGCTGAGGTTACAGGTCTTATCTCTGGGTGTACCTGGTAATTAAATCAGACATACCCTTTTTTAATATCATAAAATATTAATATTGTCCTTCAGAGATACTGGGAAATGCCTGAACACATCATGTGCCTCTCCTCTTTGCCTCACTTTTGGCTCAATTCAGAACATTTTGTTTTCTTCCACTCTTGGAAGAAAGCTTGCAGTGTTTTTTGCAACATGGGATCCTACCTAAGAAGATGCTGGCTTTGTTAGGTGTTTGTGAAGAACTTTACTGTTGAATGATCAGAAAATATTACACTGTGATTCATTGCCTAATTCATCACCATTTTAGAATTGAAATCTGGGGAAACTAGTCTGCTCTAGGCAGAATGGTGATTTATTAAAAATAAGATTTTGTATGAAAATCAAACTGACTGCTCCAGTGTAGGCTGTGATTTTGCTTTGTGAGGTTGTAATTTTGTTTTGTGAAGTTGTAGTCTGCTCAGGAATACTAGGCAACAGGAAAGTCACATTTACAAGATTTTTGGAGTTCTGTAGATCATTTTAGGTTGTACAGAGGATTATAGAGATGTGGGCTGTTCAGTGTGCATTTATATAAGCTGTGTTGGAACAGGAGTTTCTTTTTTGGTGTTGGAATTTGTAGCAGGCAGTGGGCATTGGTTCCCCTCAGTTTTGCAGGTGCTCCTTGGAAGGACTGTTGTGAATATAGCTGCAATTGCCTGAGCTGTTTCTCCTTACTGCTGTTGAAATGTTTCTGTGGGACTTCCCTGCTTGGAAGCATGCCAGAATGAGTGTGTGGGAAGACTTAATACTTGCTACTTACATAGCATTTTGTATGTTCACAGTCTTCAGCAAATATTAACTAATCTTTATTTAACATTTGAGCGTAATTTCTGTCAGTATAAATCAGTAACAGGCAGTTATGACCCCTACTTTTGTTGGTGTCAAGAGAACAAATTGCTGGAACTAGAATAGTAAGAATAATCTTTATCATCTTATTAGCATATCATTTTTTGTCACTGTACCCTTCTGGCTTCATGTGGTGTAGAAAAGTTTGGAATGGAGTGTAGTACTACTCTTCAGGAGGTCTGTGTGTTGTAGGATGCTGCCTCCTGCAAGGAATGGCATTGTGTTCATTTTGTGTGTGGTATTTCAAGCTTTTCTGTGTTAGTTTTTGTTTCTGCAATATTTAGGTTTATTTCTTTCCAGTCTGGGGAGCCATAGCATATTCACAACAAGTAATGCTGTGAGAGTAATGTTCATTCTGCGCTTGCTTCTTAAGAACTGTCACTCATCTTAAGAGGTGATTTTCACCTAGGGTGAAAATTCTTGTAAAAGTTACTAAGGTTTGCCCTACTTGTGTTTTGGCATTATAAATGCCAATTTTCAGTTAACTGATATTTATTAAATAGAACTGTTATGACAAAATCTTTAAACTGTTACTGTTTTAATTGCTGTGAGGTTCTCACAGCACCAAAACCAAAGTAGCCATGGATGTTTTTATTAGGATCCCATATTCGACTTTGAAAATTACTGTTGTTTTTTTGTTAATGCTGTTGAGCAGCTCTGAATGACTGGTGTGCTTTATGGAAATATTGTGCTGCAGCAGTGTCTGAATAATCAGCATATGGATCTCAAACAGATTTATAATTAATAAAAATGTCCCTCTCGAGTGTCAGTTTTTGCAGATGGTTGTGTGTTTTACATTCTAATACCCAGATTTTCTACTGCTTTTTATTTTGAAGAGATAGTAAAATAGTTTTCTTCATGTAGTTTACAACTGTAATTTGCATGAATTTATAAATGTATGTCTTTGCAATTTGGATTGGATATGTTTTCATGTTAAGCATCTTTTTAAAAGTGTGGCTTCAGCAGTTCTGGTTTAAGTATTAAGATTTTGTCATTCCAGCTTTTGCTTAGGGAGTTAAACATGAAAGTTTGCAAGAAGAGGTTTGTACAGTGAATTGCATGCTGGAAACAGTGTGCACTGATAGGAGGGAATACTGAGATCCGGGTCCTTAGTACAGGTGTGGTAATGTGCTAAAGCAGCTCGTTTTCTGCACCTGGACTGGCCTGTGGCATTGAGTTCCATCTTGGAGACTCTCAGAGAGTGCTCTGGAAAATGCTTCGGGAAAATGAAGTGATGGATTGCACTATTGGTCTTAAACTTTGAACAGGGAGTTGAAAGAGAAATTCCCTAAATTATGTTAATTTTTTTCATATGTTTTCTGATAATAGCATGATTTGTAGAAGCTCCACAGATCACAATGAAGAAAATAATTAGAAATAGAACTAGTTCTCATTACATCCTCCTGGAGTATTAAACTACTCGGGGGTGAGTGCTGTGTGTGTCATAATAAAGCCAGTCCTCTTTGGATGGAGTAATGGCAGCTTCTAATTGTGTCTGATGTGTTGGAGTAACATTGCATAGTAAAGGATTAGAGAACCTAAATGAGACACTCTTGGTTGTACTTGGTAAAATGAGTTAGTGGTCCATTTTTCTGCAGGAATTTAACATCTTTCTATTTCTGTCACATCTGTGCTGCTTTCTTTGCCTTTTTATGTAGGCTTTAGGCAAAGGTGGTCAACTCTTGGCTTGTCAGAGCACTGAATTTGTTCAGACAGCACAAACCAGAGTGAGTTAAGAATTTTCATTACGGTGGGACAAACAGCATGTGGGGCCCGGCTGCTCTGTTTCATGGCTGGCCAAGACCACCTGGGACAGGCCCTTGGGTGCTGTGCTGGGCGTTGCTCACGGTGCCATGGTCAGAGAGGGGATGCTGGGGTTGGAGCAGTGGATGGCACCTCCCAAAGCAGTTGTAGCTCCCAGAACAGAATGGACATTGCTGTTGCCTTTGGACTGAATTTGCCAGTTCATCATGTCTGCCATAGTGTCTCACTGAGTTTGAAAAGAGCTGTTTTGCACCAGCCACAGGAGTCTTTTGTTGAACCAGCTCAGCTTATTAAACTGTTAGAAAGCTAATTCATTTGAAGATAAATTAATATATTGGTGCTCATCAAAGAGTGTGACAAGTGCCCTTGACTATGAAGTATGGCCAGAAGTAAATGCAAGAACAGGGCAGTGGGACTGCTCTTTCTCCAATAGCAACCCATCTATTTTATTGTATTATCAAACTACTATGGTTATTGTTTGTAGTTTCATGCATTATTTAGTAAAAAAGAGGATAGTTAATACAATCTCTTCAAAAATTGATTTGATTATTAGTTAAGAAGTGAAAGAAATAATGGAGTAAAATCTGAAATGACTAGAACTTGGCCAAGTCGTTGCTATTGAACACGTCCTTTTCTACAGGTAAATGACAATTTGAGAAGGTGTAGAAAAGGCAAAGATTGTGAAATAGGGAAGTAAGTGGAAATGGTGGAAGTGCCCAAGTTTTAGAATGTGTTTTGTACAACGTGTAACGTGCTTTATGTTCTAAGAATTCAGTAATAGTGGTGTAAAACCTTTTAACTGCTGGAGAACACCGTGGTTTTAAATGTATGTTCAATTGTTAGACTTGGTGTTTCTGCACAAAAGACTTACCAGTGACATTTAGTGCTTATGGGTTTGTTTTGCAGGTCATACATTGGGACTTGTGTCTCACAGTGTCATAAAACCTAGTCTAGAGTCTTAAAAACATGGGGATATCTGTGTGACTTCTATTTGAGGGGTTCTCTGGGAATCTGGGAACAGATTATACTCCAAATAAAATGGAGGAGGATTCTTCATATGTTTTGAGGAATATGTAAATGACTGAATTAATCAATTAGATGTGCCAAACAGTATAAGCTGCATTGCTGTAAAATCACTGCTATTTTGGGCATCATACAAAAGCTTAATTATTGCAATTGTCACATTCCAAAACAGGATGTTGTAGCAAATCAGAAGTTACTGTCTCTCTATGGTAATGAACAATAACAAAAAAAAGTTACTTGAAAAATACATTTCACCAGTATTGTTACTAGAGCCTCAAATCTTGAGAAAGTAATGCTACGGAATGTCCTTCTATGGATACACATGGAAATGAGTTCAAAAGGAGAGGAAAATAAGTTGTTTATGTTGAGAGAAATATGAATTACTGAGAGAGTTGTCAACCAGAAAACACAGGTTTAGACGATTTTAATGATAAAAGTATAATGATAAATCAGCACTGAAGAAAATAAAAACTCATGGCAATAAGCATCTTTGAGGAAAATGTAGCTGGGTATATACTATAGTATTTTGGTTTGTTATAGTCTATATTGGCTTTACTGGACAAATAAGGTGTTTACTTTTGGAGATACTTTGTCTTGCTATGTAAGTTTTTATTTTCTTTAGAGTAATGGTGACTTTTGAAGCTGTGTGTGTTGTGCATGTCTTCTGCCTCCTTGTTTGCATTCTTGACAACCTTCCTTACCCCCAAAGCACAAAATTCAACTGGTGTCAGGTGAAAGAAGGGCTTCCATTGTCTGTAACACTGCTTTTAGTATTGCTTAGATAGTTAATTATTTTATAATTTACAAAATAATCATATTTAGTGCCCATCTCTTGTGCATAAGACCTGGCAGCATTCTTAAGTATCAGTGAATCAAAAATGCCACACCTACATGTTAGGAAGGTGCTGACTTACTCTGCCAGTTTGTAAAATCAACCTGTAATCAAGCAGGTTTAATGATGGATCATATCTCTTCTGTCCAGGACAGATCTGGTTAATGCAGAATTACCAGAAATGCAGCTGTGGGTCTCAGAGGTTCCGTCAGGGTGAGATCTGGTGCTGCTTTGTCCATAAACACTGGGGGTGTCATTGTCAAAGCACTCCTGGCTGTGCTGCTTGGGTTTTGTTGGCACACAAGGCAGATGTTTCTGCAGAAACCTGGAAGATGGTGTGATTTAAATATTATGCTGCAGTTTTTGACTGTCCTGTAAGTTAGTCTTTGTTTAGACTCTTCGGTGGCTGAATTCTGGAAGGAGGTGGTTTTTTGTTCTGAGAATGCCATGCAGTGACTCAGACTGGGCTGTTCGTCCTCTGAGTGTTGTTCCTTGTGAGCTGTGTATCTTGACACTCTAGGTGTGCATACCTGTTGTGCATGTTACCTACTTGTGTTGCTTTATGGGGTACAAAATTAAATCCATAAGTTACATTATTGTTGAAGTTTCTAATAATTGTGAAATATTACTAGAATACTAAACTTCTCCTCATTGACAGCTTTATTAAAATAAAGGCAAAAGGTATTGCAGAAAAGCCTGTAGTACTAATTTTGCTTAATAAAGACTAAATTATATGATAGGTAAATACTGTCCATTTCATAATGGCAGAATATTAAGCTTCTGATCATAATTCAGTAGCATTTACTGTCCTGAAGTAATTCTTTAACCACGCAATTTTCTTTTGTTTCCTCGTGCTCCTTCATTCCTGCTCCCAGATATTTGTATTTATGATTAGCATCTGTCATTTAACACTGTTAACTTCTCTGTCTTCTGGAATTCTCTGCAAGACATGGTAGTGCTACCCTATTTAATTGCATTAAAATTTTTTTTCTTGCATCAATGTTTGCTAATTCGTCTTGTGAGGTAAATGGGCTTTGGAGCAACAAGTCAGAAGAGGGGAGTTGTCCGTAGTGGAGGTGTAGGGTAATGGGTCCACATCTACAACTACGACTGCCAAGGCATAAGAAACTCCACCAGGACCTTTGGAAAAACTCTGCTAAACCAGAGAAAGTGTAAGGGACACTCTGGGCTTTTATGGTCCCATTCATAGCTATGGAAGTAGACCTGGTCACTTAGTACCAGTTAGGGCAAAAGACTGGAAAGGGAGGAATAAAATTTTTTCCCAGACTTTGTGTCACTCACAATTCTTTAGCTAGATGTGCAGTTTTATACACATTCTCCAGATGGATTTCACCAAACATTTTTCTTTTTGTAGCGTTAGAACCACGGATGAATCAGCTGATGAGTTGCTGCCTGGGTTTGTACTTTGACTGCCCATACTCCATGTGCTTCTAGGATTTTTAGTTTGGGAATTGCAGAAGCCTTCCAGGAGTTCACAGTAGTTGTTACACGCTAAAGGGAGACTTAAACATTTTTGTAAAAATAAGTAGTTCTTGATTTTCGTCTGGTCAGTAAGGGATCATAAAGGATGTAGGGAGCCTGTGCTACAAGGATGGATAGATAGAGATGCAAGTGTGAGTGCTGTCTATATGCCAATAGTCAAGAAGCTTTTGAAGAACTACGTATCATCTGTTATGTCTTTTTTCCTGCTCCCCTCATGAAAATACAGGCAGCACTGAAGCAGCCATAGTAAATTGTCTGCTATAAAATGGCTGAGGGAAGAGTAGGAAGATGGATAC
This sequence comes from Climacteris rufus, assembly GCA_013398175.1. Classification (NCBI taxonomy): domain Eukaryota; kingdom Metazoa; phylum Chordata; class Aves; order Passeriformes; family Climacteridae; genus Climacteris; species Climacteris rufus. The sequence continues at coordinate 1,776,277 of VZRZ01008460.1, read as the reverse complement.
TTTTTATTCCAAGTTTATAGTTTTCTTTGGGCTTTTTGTGTTCTTTATTATTTCTGATTTCAGACTGTTTCATTGCAATACAGATAACCTGTGTCTGGTGTCACCTAGAAAAGTTTGTAAAATGTTTGTTTTACACAACAGGAAATTAATAAATTACAATGTTTTCAGTTTTTCTTAAAATGCTATTCTTCATGAGTGATTTTATGTCTGTATGAAAAATACTCAAATACTAATATTTTCCATGAAAGAGAAGAGTTTTGCCAATTGTGGCTCAGCAGAGGCTTTCACTGATAAGTTCTCTTCACTCCTGGCAAAATGCACGTGTGACTGAGGGGACTGGAGCACTGCAGTGGTGCTGCTTCCTGTCTGTGGCTTTGGACTGCTGAGGGTAACCAGGTCCTGTGCTCTTTCACTTTCTGCCTCTGCCTGGCACTGTGGGGGTGGTACCTGTGTGTGATCGGTGTCATTGGTGCTGCTTCCATCAACCATAAGAACTTTCAAGCAAACATCTTGAAGATACTGTTTCCTTGGGGATTTATTGCATTTGTGACATCACACTCTGATCCTGCTGCTTACAGAATATGATTATCAGCCATTAGGGCTGAATATTTAAACACGGTCACTACATGGTGTTTCCCTCTTCGTCTCTGATTTTTTTTCCTCGTCATTAAAGATCTCTCTCCAGTCTGTTTAGTTTTTGTGGACTTCTTCCATACACTGTGGTGTTTTTTCTGTACTCATTGTTCCAGTATGAATTCTGTGTACTTCTTTGTCCTGCTGACAGAAATGTTGATAGATTTTTACAAAATTAATTGTTACACAAAATGCATTTCCTTCATTTTCCTGGGGAAGATAAAAGTTCCTTCTTTTTTTCTAGTCAGTCTCTAGATGCTTTATGTTGTTCCTCCCCCCCCCCCCCCCCCCTCGTGCTCTCAGCAACCAAAAA